>WBNH01011940.1:49931-283017 GCA_013401255.1 Urocolius indicus | reverse complement strand
GTAGCAAAATCACTGCTGGACTCGTGCTATTTTATAGTGAATTTTAAAAATTTTTGTGAGAAAGGACTATTGTGGAATAGAAAGCTGGTCTGGAGAAAAGTCACAGGAATGTGTACGCATAATTACATCTTTTGAAAGCAGCACGCCACATAGGATTTCCTAAACTGTACCAGAAAACATCGACATCCTGGAACTGCTATTTGCAATTTCACATACCAGCTTTCCATGCATAATTAGTCTCCTTGTAAATGTTTCAGTATCAAATTTGAGACTCATTTTGGACAAGCCAGACTTTAAACTCTACTTATTTTTTTTTCCCCAGTTATTATTCTTATTTCTGGTGTTCTGGGGATGACAGCTGTGATATTTAAAGCTAAGGAACAGTAAACAAATAGCATACTTTGAAGTATTTATTAGATTTCATTAGAAAATATATAAGTTGCTTTCATTTATAATTCACTCTTTTCTCCTGACATTTTTCTTTTTTTTGTTTAAGGTACCTATGATTCCCATCCTCCCTTGTAAAAAACACACAAATACTTTTACATAACTACAGCTTTCCTCTAGTTACACACCAAAGTACAGAGTAGAGGATATGAAAATTAGTTATGACAGATGAGTCACATTAATATTTTGTTCTAAGCCATGAGAAAAATGAGACAGAAGGGGTAGGAATCAGAACCCTTAGTGCTTTATGATCCAAAACCACAACTATCCACTGAGGTGCAAAATGTTCTTTTTTTTTTTTTCAAATAAAGTGTGAGAAAAATGCAGAAACTTTTGTACTGCAAACACTGGCAGCACACAATGTTGCAATTATTCTCAATATTTTGAGATGCTTGAATCATAGCCAAAACTTTAAGCAACACTGAGGTAAAAGCATTTTTATGTTTCTTCACCAAAAAAAAAAAAAAAAAAAGTTTATCCTGTCTCTTGCCTTTTTTCTTTTTTCCAGAGCAGTAAATTCAGAATCCTTCAGGCAGTACTCCTCGTTGCATTATCAGATTTCTATGCTGCTAAAAAAAAACCCCTTATATATTCTCTTTGAAAAGAATCCTTCTGATTGCCTTTTATTGGTACTATACTATTTCAGTGCATGTGGCTAACTTAGTGTGGACATGAAGTATTATCCTGTTTTCTAGTAGGATGGTAGATATGTTTGGTCACACTGGGTACATTCCCAGTGGCTTACCACTCACTGTCAGACTTCAGAAAAAACATTAATCACTCCTCTTGATGTGGCCAGGTAATACTGTCTGTAATTAAAGTTACTGCTTCTATTTCCTAAGACATAAATATTTTCTTTTTTCATTCCTTCTTCACATTGTATCCAATGGAGGGCTCAAGTCAGCAAGATCATAAGCATTTTACATAAGCTCATTGGCACCCTCAAGCCTTGGGAAAGGATCTGCTCCTTTTGGTACCTGATGGAGGCAGGCAGGGTCCTCTGTCAAAATGCACTATGAGAGCTCTTCCCTGGCTGCACGAGTGCTTCAATATGGATCTGACACATTCACTTCAGCAAACTAAATAGGGAGGGATTTCAGCATGCATGTGGAGACACGTTTTTATATGTATTTTTCTCTATATATGTTTTTTAACAATATAAATGTTTATATATGGAGCTCAAGGGGGACAGAGAACTTCTTGAGAGAGTTCAGCACAGGGGCCACCAAGATGATCAGGGGACTGGAGCATCTTTCTTATGAGAAGGGCTATGGGAACTGGGGCTGTTCAGCCTGGAAAAGAGGAGACTGAGGGGGGACCTCATTAATACTTACAAATGTTTAAAAGATATATGTCAAGAAGATGGGGTAACATTTTTTCTTTAGTGTCCAGTGACAGGACTAGGGATAACGGACAAAAGCTGGAACACAAAAAGTTTCACTTAAACTTAAGGGAAAAACTACTTTCCTGTTCAAGTGAGGCAGCCCTGGCACAGGCTGCCCAGGGAGGTTGTGGAGTCTTCTCCCAGAGAGGTTTTCAAAACTCACCTGGACACGTTCCTGTGTGACCTGATCGAGGTGGACCTGCTTCTGCAGGGAGACGGACTAGATGATCTCTAAAGGTCCCTTTGAACTCCTACCATTTCATGACTCTATGATTCTATGAGTCTATTTCCCTGATCTTGGTAACTTCAGCGTAATAGAGTATATACTGTAAACTCTATACAGTTACTGTATAGAATTGAAACTGATCTGTGTTTCTCATCACGAGAGTGAATTAGGTAGGTGAATATTAGCTGTGCTTACTGCCACTTCTTTGTTCTTCCAGCTACTAGCAGGGGCCCTGCTCCCACACACCTTCATCAAAATCTGTCCTTTCCTCATGCACTAACAAGGGAAGCTGTTCACAGTACATACCGTGCTGGACTGGGCTGGTTTTATGCAATTTTTTTAGTGTTGTGTAAGAGAGTTTAAACACGGAAAGTGAACAGGAAATTTATGTAAAATCAACACAACAGATTAACGATGAAAGTTTAAGGATCAAATGGGTAGTCTTAGCCAGATAATTCCTGTGGACTTTATTCAGAGAAATACATGGCTAAATAATTAGGCATTGGCACAATGCTTTGAAGATCTAGAGATGTTTCCTTATGCCAATAAAAGCAAGTTCTCCTTTTTCTCCATTTTTAATTTGCCTCATTGTGCCTGAGGAATTTTTCTACCTTCTTAATTTATGCAATACTTTGGATTTTCCTAGCATCTACTGAACATCAATAACTTGATTCTTTATGATTAGGCTACTAAAGGCTATTGGGGTGTGATAATTTGCTTGCAAATAGCTATAACTCTTGCACTTTGTTTAGTCCATGAAAATTCAGTGATTTAGAGGTTTTTTTGCCAGGCAATGTGTGAGATACTTGCCTTGAACACAGACACTGGGTAATGGCAGGCCATTTCTTTGGAGATACTGGAGCTATCACAAGATTCGTTTCTTGTCAATAGTGCCTTATAACTGTGATAAGCTCCTAAGGCTTTTCAGCCAAAGCAACTCCTACAAAACCACCTTCTCAGAAAAAGTATGTAGAAGCATGCTTAACTGCAATTAAAGAGTAGGCCTCCAAGTGCAAAGAAGATTATAGAGGGGTATTATTGGTCCAGAAAGAAATTTTGCCAGGCCTTCAAGACAGAATTATGTATCACTATGTGTTTCTCGCTGGTATGTTTCTACACCATGAACTTGGACAGATTTTCAAATTTCTGAGGAAATCTGAGCTCTGTTAAAACTGCTGAATTTCTGCCTTGAATTTTTCCCTGATTCTAACTAATACACACAAAGATTTGCTAGTGCCAGCCAAGACTAGCTATTTCTGGGGGAGATACCTGTAAAAGGAAACAGTAGGTATAAAGGGCACGGTGTATTTTTAGTCAGCTTATTTATGTGTGTCTTATAAACTCAAAAAAAAAAAAAAAAGAAAAGTAAACTTTCCAGTTCCTCACTGCTGCCAACTTCAACAAACCAATTCTTTATCCATCCTGGGATTTTTATCAACTTAGTCTCACTTTATGAGGAAAATTGAAGTGAAATGCACATTTTTAATATAGTCTAATAAAAAGTCAGAACACATAACTTGTTAATATAGCGTGCAATGACTAATATGCCCTATTTATTGCAGGTATAGGTAGTGTTCCTTATGCTGATTGGCACCAACCAATTCTTGCTGCTTTGTTTATTTGTTTGGCTGAGCTCTATGAGCTCACCACATTATTTTATGTAATTTACCTTAAAAAGCTAAGTGATAGCTGAAAGAACTATGCTAACTTCTGGATAATATATTTGAAAGAATTGTACTAAATGCTATAATCATGATGAAATATCAGGCTAGAGAACAACCTTGTCTGTCACCTGCATACTCTGCATGGGCAGAAACAAATAAACAAGCAAAAGTAGATTCTATCCTCCATTGCTGATACCTAGATAAATGAATATTCAACACTCTGTATTGTTGATCTTTGGCAAATGGGAAAAGCCTAAAGGAGATGAAATGGCCAAAGAGTTTCTTTGACAGCTGTATAGAATCTCACATCATAAAGAAAAGGCAGAACTTCTTTGTTCAAGTCTCTAGAGTGCTGAGAAGTAATTAAACATGTTTATATTTTTGAGAGCAATTAAGTATTATACATTGAGTTTTGTACATGATTAGTTTCTTTGCTGAATCAGGGGCTTAAATAAAACTGGTGGAGATGCCCCCATACTTAGCAGACAGCAAAATATAAATTGCAGAAAAACGTGGGTTTTGGTACATTTTTAATCATACTTTTAAGTAAAATCCACGCAATTAAACATACTCAAACATATGTGTGTTTTCTACTCAAGTTGAGATGCAGAAATGAAAGGGAACATGGTCTACTATTAATAATCAAAAAGTAGAAAAGTGATTTTTGTATATTTCATCATAAAGTAAAATGCTTTCAGATTTACAGATGAAAAAGTACTGAGAATATGTTCAAAATGCCACCCTTGGAAGCAAAAGGCCTCTGTGAACTGTAAAGTATGACCTCCCTTTCATTCCCCTTAGGAACTCATGATGTTTGTTGTCCATTCCTTTTAAGGCAAGATTTTAGGAGTTTCCCATTACAGGCAAGAAGGAGAATTCTTCTCCATGCTAATATTGCACTCGATAAGCTCATGCCAGTGGCTTATTTGGTCATCACAGTAGTATCTAAATATTCACATACTTATCTTCGCAGTACCTTGTGTGGAAGGAAGAGGTACTGTTTCTATTTTGTTGCTGGAATGAGGCTACATTATCTCCCCTGGGTCGGTCAAGAAGAGTGTAAGACGTGGGATATAGGAAGGGGGCATTCCCTGTCTCAGGGTAGTGCCTTAGTCAGTAGGTCAATCTTCCTTTCTACAGGAGTATGAAGCATTATCCGAGATTATCAGCATAAATGCTGCTAGTGTGTTTAAAGAAATTATGACACATCCCACCTCCTGAACTGTGTTTCATTTAGGATATGTCCTGTGATCTCGGCTAGATCTTGTGTTCCCCTGCCACTTACCTCCCCAATCGCAAAAAGCATAGCCTGTGTTTTTCCAAGTACTGAATTGTTTTTATCTTATTAATGTCATTAGCTAATTAAAACTTACCATGCACATTGTGTTTCTACCATGCTTGGAATTTCGATTCTAAGCTTTCATCACCTAATGTGATTATATAGGTGGTACCTGCACATATGCCTGTACTAGACTCCCAGCTGTACTGCCATGCAAATTAAAGGCTTTAAAGAGACAGGAGACATAAGATGAGGTGTGTGACAAGACAGAAATGGTGTTCAGAAGTCATGCAGGAGTAATGAAAGAAATATTTCAAATTACATTGAATACATTTAATTAATAAAATAGAATGGTAAAAATGAGAACATTAACTAATGACTAAAAGAAGCATTTGAAGATTTCCTCAAATTTATACAATAAGCATTGTAAAACACAGTCAGTTCTTTGACTTAGCTGAACTCCTACAGATAGTCTAGAAAGAGAAAGAACATTTAGATGGAAAAGGAATTAAACACAGATTCTGAAAATAATTCAGCTATAAAAACCAACAGGCGTCCAGGTTTTGATGAATTCCTGAGACCATTTAATAAGGAATAAAAAGATGTACTAATGCTAATTCTGAAGAAAGGTATCTATTCTGAGTTGGTCAGAAAGATTTTGTTGATAAGAATATTTCTAACCATATTCCTAAAAATTATGAGATATGTAGAAAGTACAGATCCTGAATAAAAATGGATTGTAAGATACTGGCAACATTCTGGCCAGCAGACTAGAAATCATCTCTAGTGTAAGTCAGAGGTATCAGTTTAGATAAATTAAGAAGCAGTTCATAATTGTGTTAGTTCATTGATTTAAGTTTACATTTTCATAAATGTGGAATTAAACCTAATGAGGAATTCATAGAGACTTAAATATTACTATTCATTTCACGTGGGATGACCTCAGATACCATGTACAGAAGTGGTAGTCTAAACCTGTATAGAAGCATAGAGTTGAACAGAATCTTTAGCTTTTGGAAAGTGAAAAAATGCAAGCCCTTTCTTCCCCCAAAAACTGATGAAAGCAAACTAAGATACAAATGACTTGCCTTCCACAGCACCTGGTTAATGATATTAATTGTTTAGGGAATAATAGTACAAGGTTGATTGGGATAGGTTTTAGGTCTTGCAAACATTAAAAGATACTTCAGATCTTAGAAAGATAGCTGGCAAGGTTTTGTAGTTACTATATTTGGTTATGATAAGAGTGAAACAAAATATAAGATTATTTTAATTTAAAATTTGACTAGAGTAGGATGAGGATTGATGAAGGTAGATGGATCAAATTGCAAATCTGACTGACAGATATAACTGTGTTAGAGATAAAAACTAGCAACAATTCCACAGCTATTAATACCCTATTTTTATAATATTACTTTCAGGTGAAGTTTTATTGGGGAAAGAAATATGAAATTTCTGAGTACAATGGGATGGTTAATATAATACAATCTCTCTAAAAAGGGATGAAGAAAATTAGATATGCTTTGATTCCCAAAAATGACAAAAGAAAATGAATCTTTTATTCTTCTAAAATGAGCACTTATTTGAAGAAAGATAGAAAGTTATCCCTGTAGGTTTCATTTTCCCAAAGACTAAATCTTCATTACTTAGACGTATCAATTCTTGCAGAGGTGAATATGAATGTCTCTAGCAAAGGGTGTAATGTGATGGTTTTAAGGATCTATGTATTATCTGCATGGTAGATCCTATTCTGAGACTGAAAAAAAAAATAGGGGTAAATTGGGCAGAACATGTGAAGATATGTAGTCAGCTTGTCTTCAGCAGCTTAAGAACACATGAAAAACAGTCTTGTTAGAAAAAAGGATCAACCTTCCACAGAAGTCATATCAGCCAACATGCAGGTCTTTTAACAGCTCTGTGCTAACAACTCTCCATCTACAAAACAATTATATTAACATTTACCTACCTCATAGTGGAAGCTGGAAGAGCTTAATTAACATGTGTAGTTATTTAAAGCTCTAGCTTGGCTAGAGGTCCAAAAGATTTACACCCAGATGAATTGCTCACATGTTTGCAACATGCCAATATAGAAACACATTGGATGCAACACAGTATCACACAGTTCACTAAAGTAGAAGCTCAGTGGCATAAACAATAGTTCTAATTGGCAGGGTGTTTTGGAAGATCCACTCAACTTAAGGCTTTAGTGTAACTCTTTGGCCACACAGAATAGGAATCATTTTCGATTTATGATTCTATTAGCTCCAAAGTCACTAAGAAACAGAGAGCTAGAGTCTGGAACAGAACTGGGAATTCATTCCAGCAGCATGCAATTTCATTTGGGCAGATGTCACAACCTCCACCTTGAACAGAAAGCTCAGTGTGAGTCAACACAAAATACATTTTTAATATGCTGGATAATAGGGCAAATGCTTTCATTTGGAACTACTAGCAAAGACACCTGCTGACAGTTGGCATTAAAGGCAACAGCATCTGCCAGACACATTGCAGAGCGAGAGATGAAATCTGATCTTTGATGAAGTTAAGGGAAGTTTTTTTCATTGACTTCAAACATGCCAGAATTTATCTTACAATTATTAGTGATTTATGCCTGTATCTACAAGGTTATGGGTAGTTTATGAAGCTTCTATACACGGGCAGATGTCCATAATGTGCAATAATGGGGATGCTGAGATACCAAAGGAATACAATTAGCGCGATAAATACCTAGTGGAAAAACAGAAATAGATCATGTCTTGCCTTAAAAATTGATTCCAGAGTTTGATATATCCCTCACAAAATTCATAAAGCAGACCACTCAGTGGCACTGGTAGATGGTGAGAAGCACTTTTCAATGCCATATAGTTTGTAGCTTCTAGTAGCAGGACATTGTCCAAGAATTAGGTGGGTAGAAATAATTCCTGCACATTCACTTTATGCAGTAAATAATTTGCCTGAGTCCTGAAATTTATGCAAATCCATGGACTTTGATGGAGGTCAGAAACAATTTATCCAAAGCAAGCTCTGAGGAGAATCATCTCTGTTTTTCGCTTGTGTATTTTGCCCAGTATCTCTTTCATCCTCTGTATTTTAATATTATCAGTCTCCAGTAAGTGTGTATATTTTTTTCTTGAAATTATATGACAAAATTTGAAACTTTAAGTAACGTGCCAATAAAACCTTTGCAACTGAGTCTGCTAAAACACCCCTGTTTATTCTCTGAAGGAAGAAAATTGCAGGTTTTGAGTATGCTGAGAGAATGTTTCTGTTGAAATAATTATTTCCAGTATAGTCCCAGAGGGTTTGTTCAAGAGGCTAGTCTGACAGACAAACTTTCACAGACTGAAAAAAATTAGACTGGTTGTATGCTTTCAGTGTATGTATGACTAGCTCAACACAAAGACACACGAGGCTTTTATGCAAAGTCCTGACAAGAGCCTGACACCTTGTTTCAAACCACGTACCATTAACCTGCAGCAACAGGTAGATAGTAACATACCGTAGACCACAGACAGGAAAACCAACTAGAAAGCACTATTGAGCTGTTCCTACTTATGACCCTACGAGAAGAGTGACTGGTTGCTTTAGGGTGGAGCAACTTACACTCTGGTAAAACACAATTGTCTGTTCTTGAGACTACAAGCCTGAAAGGTTCAAGTGGAAGAGTCATGCAACTCCTTTCCTGCAGAAGTGTCAGCAGCAAGAATTTCCACCTACTGGTGCTTCAGGACTCAGTTAAAACTGTCAGTACCTTCTGTGCATGACTCGGCCTTTAGCTTCTCTCTTTCTTTCTGGTTGAAGATGGACAGATGTTGGAGAAATTACTGTATCTGTTCTATTTCTACTAAAAACTTACTTTTGGAGAAACTCAGAGTGATGAGGCAACTGTAGCATTTACAAGGTACTTCCATTTTGGTGACTAAGGAAGAATGAAGGCTTGTGTTCACATGAGAAAAGGAAACTGAGTTGACTCTGTAAACTGTTGTAAAGTGATCCCACAACGAAGGCACCAGACTAGATAATCTGTGTTGCTATGATTTCTCAGCAGATGCAATAGCTGCTCTTCCATCACAGTGACATGTATGACAGATGGATTCACCAGTCTGGTTTCAGAGAAAAGGTTGTGCCTAATCTACTGATACTTAGGAAAACACAGTACGGAGTTTTACAGTCCCTAGTAAGGGACAGAGGAACCCTGCGGCTTCTGTTTAGGTTTTGTCTCCTATACAATTACTAGTGGACAGTCAGGTTTTAAAAGGTGATCGTATTTTAAAGGAAAGAGTAACTATAATCAAATGTCACTTTGCAAAATGCATTACGTTGCATGTACAGGTAACACTTCCACCTGCTCTTACCTGATGCAATCACATCACATGTCACAATGTCTTTTAAGTTTCAATAAGCACATTGTTTATTTTTTTTCCTGCTTTATAGTATTTTCTTCCTAAATCTACCTCTAGATCCTGTAATACTCTTAACATATCTGCAAATCTACTACAGTAGCTACTTTATTTAAATAACAAGACTCCCCCTTTAATGAGGAATTAAGCAACCTTTGTTGGAAGCAGTCTGGTAGGGTGCTTAATTCTGAAATGGTTGTGCCAAACCCAGGCTAAACTATTGAAAGAATGTCTCAAAAATCAGAGTTGAAGGTTTACTCTGTTGCAGATGAAATAAACTTGCATTAGCTCCTCAAAGCAGCTCTGAGGCAGCTGTTGCTTTCTCAGCAGAAATGCTTGTGATTCAGTTTGAAATGGTCCTGACTTTTTTTCACCACATAAAATATCAACAGAAAGCTCTGTACTCTACATGACCAAGAATGCATTCTTCAGTATTTTAAGTAAGCCTCTCTTTAGAGCAGAAAACTATCAGTATTGTTTACACTGTATTTTTATGGCAGGTATTGGAACTTGCACGGAACTGCAGTCCACTAAATTGAAAATCTCTGATAAATAGGGCTTTTAGAACGGACAAACCAGTCATCTAATCTCAGCTACCTCTTAGGAAGCTGTTGAAAAAGTCTATTGATTTTTCTGTGCTATGGTAATTCTTGGTATTAGAGCTCCCAGCATCTACTGCTAATCTTCTGAGATACTTCTTTGAACTGACATGCTGTGGCATTCACTCTCAGTATCAGTGACAAAGCAAATTTTAAAAAGCCCGTCTTAAGGACATGTGATTAGGAGATTCAAAGGATGTGCACAGTGTATTTCATAGCAGGCAAGGTCCTGTAGTGTAATTTGACATGGTCTATCTCCCGTGAACTGTTATGTTGCAACAACAAATCACTAAGGAAAAAGGCAACATGGTCTCTGTAAAGGTAGTAAAGGTAAGAACATGTATAAGATTCTGTGGCCTGTGTAGTGAAAGTGAAGGTAGATCCACAGGCAGACAAAGAGGACGCTTAACAAGCCAAAAGATTACCATAGAAACTAAAGGACACAATTGGTTAAGAAGTAACATATAGAAGAATACTGCAAAAAAATGTGCACCAGTCTAAAAGTAAAAGAAAGGGATAGAGTGATGGGACAAGAAGACAAAACTTATATATCAAAATTGGAAGCCTCTTGCCTGAAGGTATAAAAAGACATTTCTACAAAAAGAATTAGGAAGTGACATGGGGAGTTTATCCCTATTTGGCCTAAGTGATCTGGTTAGTGTTTTTCATTTCTCTATCCTATACAAGGATGCTGTCGCTTCTCTCAGCCTGAGCAATTCTTTTATTATTCATTAATCTCAGAGCATCTCATAAAAGGACTTTGGGAGTAATCAGTACAACCCAGGGGGAGCAAGAGTAACAAAATCAGTCTTTAGGACTTACGAGTTGCACAGCTCTATGTGGAGACAAGTATAGCTTTGCTCAGAGATATAGCAGCCCAATCTCATTCCCACTCGGTGGAAAAGCCTGTGAACCAATAATATAACTACAAATGTATGTAAGGGTGGAAATAGCCTGCTGAAATGAGCATTAGCAGGTAAGATTGCTGTTTTCTAGTCAGGGTTCACTGCATTTTGGAGCATTCGGTACCACAGCTAGAGAAAATGAAATGATGTCATTATTCTCAACAAAATGAAGTGCCTGTTGCAGCTGATTTTGTACAAATGCTTTTTAGAGCTGAACAATCATAGAATCAATCATTAGCTTACAGCCACAAGACTTTCTAGGGTAAGTATGAATAAATTTTGTTACTATCATTTAGAGTTAGTGAAACAAAAGAAAATGGAAAGAACAGTTTGCATGGAGGTTCCCAGCATGTCACTGGCAGTGCCAAGCTTTAGGTCTCATGACTTCTTGCACAGCTTTGTGTAGAGGCAAATATCTCTTTGCACAGAGATTTTAGCAGCCCAAACTCATTCGCACTTGGTGGAAAAAGGCCAATTCATGTAAATTCATATTCAGTTTCATAACTTGGCTTAGGTCACAACTAGACATGCAGTAATAAATTATCTTTATTTTTGTAATCTTCAATTCTGTATTAAAAAGATGGCTCAAACTTTATCATGAAGTGTGGGTAAACAACTGCATGTGTGTATCAGATCAGTATACACACAGAGAGGTTTCATTTTTTTAATTTTCCAAGAATTGGAGTAAATTATTTCTTGATAGGCTGACCAGTCTTTCATTACCAATATTTATATGAAGAGAGTACATAGAGATAACCTGTATCATTAAGTAATGATATGTATGCTACCAAGACATAATTTTGAAGGTGCAGTAATTTATAATATTTATACCATGGCTAGTTTCCCATGAATTTAGTTTAAATGAAAAGAAAATCTTTAAACCTCAAATCTCCTTCCCAGCCCTTCCCAAAAAAATCGAAAGCCTTCCTTTGAAGAGCTGGTGGTGTCAGATATTAGGGAGTTAAGCCAAGGGTCCTTGATTTAAAGTTGCTGATGTCTATCTCACCTGATCTCTCTTATAATCTATGATTTGTCAGTAGTGTGTAGTAATATCTTTGATTCATTAGAAGTAAAAAAAGGATGGTGAAAGCAAGTAAATACGTCAGTTAAACCCCACAAGTATTAAGTCACCTCAATTTGTCTGGTAAAAAACGGCCTCTCATTGGGTGAACTGAGGCCAGCTTGATTCACCACCAAAATGTGAGTCTGGAACTGACATTGTATTTGCAGATGTGCATAAGAGAAATCCCTCGAGTTTTTAAATAATCGACTTTAAGGAGAGGCATGAAGAATGTAAACAGCCTTGTTATGCAGACTGAAGTTAAGCAGTTGCTGTCATTACTACTGAAATCAGTCTCAGTTTGACATCATGTTGATTTTCTAATTATTTTGTCTAAATAAAGATTAAATTATTTTTAAAAATTCACTTAGATTAAACAAATCCAGGACACTCTTTTTGCTTATAAACAACAGAAGGAAGTGATATCATACATGAGCTCAGTAGCTGAGAAGTGAAGTTTTTGTGTGCAAAAATTTTAATTTTAGATCTTTCAGCAGAGAATGAGGTGTAAACATTGAAAGAAAACCAGCAGGAATTGGAGTGAAGAGTGCTGAAAATATCAAGCATGTACTGAAAATGCCAAGCATGTAATTATATCCTGTGCTTGTAGAAAGAGCTCTGTAATTGTAAATTTGTGCTTTTGGAAGTGATTATAAAAACAATGCTGTTGTGAAAAAAAAAAAAAAAGCATGTCTGTCTTGTAGGTTGTCATCCAAAGCTGTCAAAGAATCAAGCCCTTTGAGCAGAGCTTTTCCAGGTGTTTTCTGTCTAGTGGAAGTTTACATACAGGCTGATTCAGAAGTGCAATGGCTACAATTGAATTATAAGCGTTCAAATTAATTTATGCTTCCATTCTCTGGTATTCAGTTGAACCACAGAACATCTTTTGGGTCTTTTAGATCTGCATCAGCTCTTCTAATGGGAGTGATGTACTTTACATGTCAACACGGACTAACTTATCTGGCTCATATTTTCTATCTTGGAATGCACTTAAAATAGATGCCATTTTAATACTTGGCTTTAATATAAAGACCCATCTGCTGATGCCTGATGGAAACATTTTTAAACACTCCATTTAGATATAATTTTGTTCGTATGTTATAGATTTCTTCTATCCCTCTTTCTCCAGCAGGATAAAAAGTGATTTTGTTTGATAAAGATTTCAGTCTTTTATTTTATTAGTGGCTCTAGAGTACTGTAATTTCCAGAACAATCAACGATGCTGTAACAAACAAAAAACTGCAACCTGATTTTTAAAAGCACCTTCCTTAGTGTTTTTTAAACACTAACTCTAATACAAATGATGTCCATATGCCTAAGTTTAGAAAAGTACCTAATCCTCAATTTCAGACACTTGCAGGCCATCTTGTTTTCAGAAATGGGTGATCACCACTTGGTGAAGGTTGGCCTTGTTGCATTACTTGGAAAGACAAGTATCCAAAATCACTCTGTCCTTTGAAAGTATATTCCAGTCATCTGGTATGCGTGAGCAAAAATGGAAATCAGTTATATAATTTATCATTGATTGTCCAAATGAAAAATAATTTGCAATTTGAGATCTGAAGTCAACTTAAAGATTGTCAAGGAACTGTGTAAATGTAGTTCTTTGTTTAACAAATGGAATCAGTTTTATTATTGCTGTACCAAGATTGTGGTTAATAGCCATGAATTATGGAGATCAGCCAATGGAAAAATACTGTCTTGAGTTAAAAAACTAATGAAAGCTATGATGGGTAAGGGATATCTGCTTTTGCCAGAACTATGCCTAAAAAATTTTAGAAGGAAAGAATTGTTTGCTACAAAAGAGAAAGAAAAGGATCAAATCTCAAATAAACAAGGTACAGTTAGAGTGTCTGGGCCTTTTTCTTTTCTAACAATTCTAAAATTTTTTTCTTTTTCTAACAAGTCTTCTAAAAATTGTTCTACTAGTCATGATGCTGCCTGTCATGTTGGGAAATGCATTATTTGAGTCCTGAGGTATGTTACAAAGAACTTTGTATATTTAACTATCAAAGTAGGAAAAATGAAACTTGTTTAAAAAAATAACACCCAGAAAACAAGAAATGTCATCTATGGGTGTCATCAGGGGGACCCCTCTCAGCAACCTCCAGCTAATGTTGAACTGGTATCACATCCTTTAAATCAAAATGCTTCTTTTCTGTGTATCTCAAACACTGCTGGTGTTCAGCCCATGCAGTGGTTACTTGTTTGTTTCACATTTACAGGATAATTTAACAACATACCTAGAGCAAGCACATGAAGGAGCTTTGGACAACGTTTTCCAAATGTCGTTGTCTAAAGCCTGACATCTTTTCAGAGGTGCTGAGCATCAAAAGTTTCTAGAGACTTGGAGAAAAAAATGTTGTGGCTCAGCATTTTGTGGCTAAGTATGTATTCAATCACCCTAGTTTAAGCACTGAGTATTTAGGTTAGGGACTAGATGTTATAATACCGAGCTACAGAGTTTTTATCATGTACAAGTAAGGTGAATGTTCAGAATATATTAATCACCTGGAATGACGACAAGAATGGTAAGACTTTATGGACATATTATATGTGGATAAGGCTAGTTTCTCATGCAAGTATTTTTCATTCTGTCTTCAGAGGAAATTGTGGGTGCTAAATTACTTGTCAGGAATAAGTTCACGCATCAAGACAAGTCCTCCATGCTTGAGTTTGTGGTGACAGAGTGACTGGCAGTGCTCTGTCCTTAGGCCTAGTGACTTGGAAGAATTCTTGTTTTAGGACCATAGCTGTTTGTTGTGTGAACGAGGTTGGTATAGGGATCAGCACCAGAGCTGCGTATTTTTTTGTTGTTTTTGTTTTTATTTTTTTTTTTGCTTAACACTCTCTTAACTGGCTAATGAAAAAACTTCTTTAAAAAATTATTTTCTGCAGCGATTCCAAAGCAAATCAGTAATACCCATATGTGCATGGGAACAGCTCCTCACCAATCAAACTGTGCCAGAAATACGATGTACACGGGTTAGTTTATATAAGGTCAGGTCTGGATTAACTGTTTTATGGAACAGTATCAAGCAATAAACTTTGCTGTTGAGTCATTATGGAAGAAGTGATGCTAACTGAAAGAGAGGGCTAGACTTCAGATTTCATGTCTGAGGCCATTAGAGGTCAGGATTTTTCAACGTGAGAAATGCAGAGTTCATGTAAGTGTGACTAACTTCCAGGACTCAATCACATTCTTAGCAAAGGAATGTCAGAATGGGAAAATGTTCATTATGAGATGGTATTTCATTCAGATTCAAAGTCTGCCTTTCTTCTTGGACAGGTTTTGATATTTTTTTTTGTTATTTTCCTGAAAAAAAACCCTGTATTTGCATTACATAAAAAGACTCTCATAAGTCACAAAGTAGAAATAAACATCTTGGAACAGCCTTTCTTGAGACATAGATTCTTATTTTCATATGTTGTTATTCTCATTCAAATTCAAATTTCAAGCATCACTAGTGTTCTAATAAATTTGCTTGTCTTTCATGTTCTATGAGTCCAAGTGACTCTATCACAGGAAGTAAGACTTCTATGAAGCTTAGGTCCTTCCATGCTTACGCAGAAAAATGAACAACTCTTTCTAATATAACTCAAGATTTTCATTCATAACACCCATGCAAATACATTTATCTACGCCTATATTTAAAAAATAAAACCAAAGGCCTCACTTCACTCAGTTTTGTCTTAAGAGATGATTTTTCAGCTACTTTCCAGGAATTCATATAAGCTAGTTATGTAAGTATATAAATATATAAAGCCAGTTATAAAAGTACTTAATGACTTGGAACTTGTACATCACTTGAAAAAAAACATAAAAAATTGTTCCTGACACTGAATATAATAACAATGCCCATGAAAAAAACCACAGATTTGGGGAAAAAAAATGTTTTTGAGTGTTGTGGTGATGAAAAACACTAACTCCTTTAGTGAAAATCTGAGGCTTAGTAATAAGGTACACCTGCTCTCACTTAACTCTTCCCACAGCTGATTTTCTATGGTAGGTTATTGCAATCTCCTTTCCATTCAGAAGCCTGATGCAGTAGAACTGTTTGATGCTTTGTGCTTGCATTTCTATGTAAGTATGTTTTAATCTAAAATATTTGGGTTATTTTTGTTTGGTTTTGTTTCTTTTCTGTTTCTAAATGCAAAATTCAGGTAGTCTCTTGAGGACATCCAGCTTTAGATGAGAAGTACCCTATCTCAATGGTGAGACTTTAACAAGAATTTTTTCCCCATTATACATTTTTTTTGTGGCTTTCTCTTCATTATTGGTAGAGTCAAACAGCTGCGGCCCTAGAGGGGCCATTTTAGAGCTGGCTGCAGCTTGCTACACCTCCTTCTTCCAAGTGGCAAGTGCTCTTGATTTTTGCTGTATTTTTTATTCCTCCCCCCCCCCCCCCCCCCCCCCCCCCCCCCCCCCCCCCCCCCCCCCCCCCCCCCCCCCACCGTCACTCTCAAGGAGACAGCAAGAATGGAAATATGAGTTTCTGGACCACAAGGAATGCTAAGGGTTTTGAAGTGGGTTTCTATTCATTGTTCAAGTGTAATTCTTATGGGGAAAAAGTAATAATGAGTACTCATATATATATATATATACACACAAAAATTATTTTAAACATTCTTGCTGATAACATTTTCTGTCATACCATAGTTAGGAAAAAAAACCCCTATGGAAATATTTTCTTTTCATACTTGGAGATACATACTGTATTTCCATGACTACGAAATGAACTTCTTTAGTTACTAGAGACTTAGACGTGTGTGAAGCAAAGGGAATGAAAAAACCCAATTTATTTGCTTGAGTTAAAAAATGTCTTCAAAGTTGTCTGAAATTATTTTGGTTTTTTTTTCTTTTAAATGTGGACAGTCAACTGCCTTGCTTTTTCTGTAACTTCAGGCCCTTAAAAAGTTCTGGATTTTTACTTTTTAAAAAATTCTTTTCAGAGTAGGGGTTGAGGAAGAGAAAGTTTTAACTATTTCTTGGTTAAGTTGCTAATTTTCCTATTCTCTGTATCATACCTCAATACATGCATACATTTTTCCCTCACTATGTCTGTTAATAAAATGAAGGCAGAGATGTTACAAAGGTATTGCTTAGCTTCTCATCTCCCATAATCAGAGGGCTACATTAGAATTTTACATCTTATTTAATCAATCTGCTTATGAAACTCATGTTTCAGGAAGACTTGAAATAACCCTGAAAAACTTGAACTAAATGTAACCCAAATGCAATAGCTTTTGAAGTGGTTATAGAAATAGCTTTGAAAATGATTAACAGCATTATAAATTTATGATGGCATATCAAGTTCCAAACATTACTTGATCCTTCTCGGCAGGTCACTGTAGAAGATGGAACAGAGGGAGCAAAACCTATTGTTCTTGCTTGCTGTGTCTTGCTCTTTACAGGACTGGTCAGAGAAGTAGCTTGTGTTCCTAATCTGAGCCAAAGTTATCTACCTGGTGTTTCCCATGTTTTCCTGGGCTACAGAGGTGGATTTACAAAACATTAAGAGCCATGTTGCACCCAAGACTCTTGAAATGTCTTGTTTTGATGCCACCTGCCTCCTTCTTTTTCCTATTTGAGTTTAATAATGTGTACTGTGATGAGGAATATAACATTCATAATTATGTCTCTATTTCTAAAGAGGTAGTTTAAAGAGTATAGTTCTCTATTTCTGTTTTTTATCCTCTTAATATTGCTCTGTGACTGGAGATCATGCTGTTGAAAATAACCTCAGGTGGGAGAGCACCTGTGGATATTGTCAAAGGTGTTTGTACCTGACTCTGTCTTCAGCAAAGCTCCTTTTTAAAGTAGGACTGGTATCAGAAGGCAAAATGGTAAAATGGGCCCCATGTAGATGGCTTTAATATTTCAGTAAAAGCATAATACAAATATCTGAAAACTACGAAGATTGAAATATACCTGCAATGGATGTAGTTTAGATTCTAAGCCATAAAGGTAAGACAGAAGGGACTCTTATGTTGTGTTTAAAAGACAGTAATTGCTGTTAGACGCAATGCTGCTTACGATGGTCAGAATGCCACTTTTTCTTGTGGTTTGGCTAAATTTTCAGGAGATTATTTCCAAATTAGGGGACTTTAACATTTTAAAGAATGTTTTATTATTTTATAAGGTATTCTGTTACTAATTTGTTTTGTTTAACATGTATGAGTGGAACTGAATTAAAAAACCCCATGTAGCACCTGCCGTTATAATAGTAGTAAGCGTATTAGATTGCATGATAAACTTTGGGATTTCTACTGTCTGTACGGTACTTTCCTGGCAAGTTTTTTCTTTGGCAACAGAACAGTGATTCTTTTGCCTTTTTTTTCAAGTACACTTGATATGCAATCATCATGCAGGACAATAGCATTGATAGTAGCATCTAATATCTTTTCAGGGGAGGTATGTGTAGGCAGAAATGGTGGTTGCCCTACTTTCTTTCATCTGGTTCATTCCAAATCCAAAGTGCTTTAAGTTATCTTTCAAATTAGAATGTGTTACTAAATGGAAGTTTGTGCAGGAAGAAAACCAAATGAGCAGTGGAAAGGATGCACTCTGGCTTTTAAGAGGCAAAGTATCAGTCTGTTCCATAAATTCCATATTTATTTTAACATTGGAATTGTACCCAGGCAACATGTGCCCTTGACTTGCTATGTGAGGATGGAGACAATATTCAAAGGGCTTTTTTGTAAGGAAAACTAGCTGTGTCATTGGTGAAGATAAGTGAGCAGCAGAAGGACCAGGTGCTAGTATGTGCACTGCAGAAGAAAAAGTAATTAAGAGAATCTGAATAGTTATGTTCCACCCAACAAATTTAGTGGGGCACGTATGCCACTGAGGCAGGATGCTGCATGCAGACAGTGCATATAAGGGAAGCTAGACAGGAATGTGGTTATTTCAGCATAAAAGCAGCAGTGTGGTGTTTATGTTGGATATGCCATGTTCAGTGGTATTCTTAACAGGGCAACCTATTTTTTTTTCATTTAGCTACTCTGGCAAGTCTGTCTCTCTGAATAGGCTGGTTTGTTTTTTCTCCCCTTGTATCTGACAGACTAGTTGACACAATAGTCAAATACTAAGGGAAAAAAACCCAAACACTCCACAAATATTCATCTGAATTCTTTGACTGTCTTTAGATTTCCTTGCTCAGGTTCTAAACAATGAATGTGTGCAGTGGACATATTCTTTGTAGCAGTCAGTAAAAGCTGAATGCACTGAAAGTGGTCTTTTAAACCTTTAATGACAATGTCTGGCTCTTCAAATGAGATTGAGCATTCCTTTACAGAATCAAGAAGAAAATATCTTTGAAGTAAATGAATTCCATAAGGACAGTTAATATTTGAAATGCCAAAAATCATAAACAGCTAACAGTGAATGTGCTAAAGACTGGACCCTACTTGAATAAAATTCTGATAACAAAATTTGATTAAAAAATTGTTAGTAGGAGGTAATAACTGAGTACATATGAAGGGAAAAGCCCTATCTTTCACCTTTTTCTAGCTAGGATTTTTTTATGATCAGAATTCATATTTTTTAATAGCGTTTAAACAAAAATGTAATAGATGTAGAGAAAAAGTTTTGGAAACAAGCATTTACATCACTTAAGCAGTTTTCAACACTCCTTTCTTCAGAGGATACAAGTTGCTGTAGGTTATTGTATCCTTTTACATAAAGAACGATGAAACCTGAGTCAAAGGCAGGTTAACTGATTAGTGGAATGAAGCTGGTGAATTCTTTCATCATGCTCAAAACCAGTGTAACATCTGCATGGCTAAAAACTTAATCCAGTTTGTGAGATGATGATGTTAGCAAAAAAGTATTTTCAAAACGGAATATGAACTCCTATCCTGGTATGTTTTTTCAAACTGGACTATTCCTAGAGGTTTTTCCCTGGGTCCAGTCTATCCCTAATTTCCTTTCCCACCTCTCTTTTGCTCAGTCTAGAGTCTAACCAGAAAAAATTTCTGCTTTCTTAATGGAAGTTATCTTCAGATGACAACACTCGCACAGCTTTAGTTGAATTACCCAACAAGAGAATCTTGGCATGACTTTATGTAACAAGTTAGGGCAATGAGAAGTGATGTAGTTTTGAGTTTTTTGTTTGTTTTTTGTGTTTTTTTCTGTGCAAATCTGGTGTTGAATTATAGCTAAAAGTGAGTTAAGTGTTTACCATTGCTATTCAGTATCATTGATCTAAACTGGGTCTTTCAGGGATAGCCTCGTAAAGTGGATATTCCCTAAAGTACAATCCATTGTTCTGGAACGTGTAACTTTAAAAAAAAAACCCAACCAACTGAAAAACACAACACATAAAATGACTCCCAACACACAAACTGATGTTTGGTAGACATAGTGCTGGAGAAGAATATAAGAGCGAGCTTCTAAACTGTATTGTCTCACTATTTCCACTGAGGGTCTCTTTCTACCTCCATCAATAATGATGGAGCAGGATTGGATCCTAAATAGTTCTTTTAATGTATCACTCAAGTGGATTGTCCAAGTTGCTATGTGAGCAGCAAACCAAGCGAATTTTGAGCTCTTCTGGATTTGCATTCTTTACTTTCCTGACAGCCAAACTGAATGACTAACAAGAATCTTTTCTGCCTTTCCCTCTGTGAGGATGCCAAGTTGTGTCATTACCTGCTGCTCGCCCAGTGATTTTTAGGAACTTGTGCATGGATATAATTTTTCTTTCAGACTCTAGACCCTTTTGAAGATGACTTTCAAATCGCCCAGCAAGTTTGAAATTTATTCAGGGGAGTGGAAGGGGTAGATGGATAGACAAGGAAACACCAAACTGAGATAAAAATTACTTTCTGCTAAGAAAAAAAGTAAGCCCCGAACATGGTACTTGATGGGAATAATACTGTCTACAACAACACTAGGGACTTCTTGGATACAAAGTCCTGTAATCCATGTAGAAGGCTGAAAACACTTGCAATGGTATCTGGCATCAGTGAACACACAGGCTCAGCCAAGGTAGTATATGAACTATCAGCCGCCTTTAGCATTTTTTGGTAGGATAGTGAGGAATTACAGATCTTGCTGTTGGAAATGTGTGTATACTGTTTTGAATCACACCTACATGTAGAAGCATTCCAGATCTTCAGAGGTGCTAAAGTTTTTGCTATCTAGCCTGGATGATATATCTTTTCCCTTTTCTGTCTAAAGCAAGCTCTTGGTTTACCTTGCACATGCTACACAGTGATTTAGCACATTTGGAAAAAAAAAAACCACCAAAAACACTAGGGATTTTTTTAACATACTGATGTAATTACAAAAGCATATGTGTATAACTTATTCCTTTAAACCTTTCCACTGAATTGGAATATTTGGCATTTCTACAGCTAACCATATGATCACTTTAACACTGCATACATAAGAGGGTTACTGCAATAAATCAGATGACTTGTTGGATATCTTTCCTTTTGTGTCTGCTTCAAAATAAACTCCTAGGGGTTTTGAAAAGGTGACAGCATATGCTTGCAAATGCAATGGATGCAGCAAGCAGCTTTCTTCTCAATTTTCCAAAAGCTTACTTCAGGTAAGGTTTATTTTCGTCCTGTTTCTGATCCAACCATTAAAAGGTAATACACCCCTGCCTTGAGGCAAAGGAGATGAGTAAAGACAGGGTTTCATGTGATAATAGATGAGGTTCTAACTCAAAATCTTCCAACTGTGGGAATGTATTTAGGGGAACAAGGGACATTCAGAGTCAAACACTGCCAATAAGTTATTTGTAGGTCCTAGCCACCTCCTCTGCTTTACAGAGGTACTGGACTGTGAATTCCTACATCATTCTTACCCTGGCCAAAAAGCAGAGATTAAGCAACAAGTTATAGTCACGAAGGAAAGACTTTGAACCTATCAGGGGCATTAATTTTGACAAGCTAATTGCATTTCATGATTTATTGCACTTTTTCTCCTTTTTTCCTTTGGTCTTTTTGAATGAATATGTAATGGTTACATTGGGGCAAAGTTGGTATAATGCTACCTGTCTTGCAAGACTAAAAGGCTGGTCTTCAAAACTTATGTTTGCAAGGAACTTTGAGATCTGAAATAAAGTAAATGATAAGGGCATTTGATCAGCTAAAGACTGAAATGGCAATTGCCTGTCTTTCTGGAGTATCAACCTCTATAGCCTTACTCAGATGAATACAAGTCAGCAACAGAAATTCTGTTGCTTTTTGCCTTTGTTACGGATGTAATGTCATCAAAAGAGTTCATTGTCAGTTTTTTTTTTTGGGGTAGATGAGGAAACATCTTGAACATGGACTAGAAGTTATTGTGAGCAGGACTACAAACAAATCTACAAGCTCAGTTAGTGTTTATTTCCTGATATCCTACTATTATTGCATTTTCAGTGATTTATCTTTTTCTTTTCCAAGATCTGACTCACTGAAGTATGTTTCTGAGCTGTACTGCAATCTTTGTGGTACCAAACAGAAGATGATGTCTGGGTACTACTTGAAACTTCATCTCATAAACATTTTGCAAAGACTCCGTGTAAACATCATATTTAAGTTAGCATTTAAACTCACCATAGATATACCGTTTAATAAATCGAGCATTTTACGGATGCCAACAAACCAGCTTGTTTCATGAGCAGAGCAAAACAAAGTCTGAGTAGACATAAAAAAATGCTAACGTTTTTAAAGGTTCACTTCCTTAGAAAACTCTGAATGGTGTCCCAACAAATTCTGTGAAAGCTACTGTCTATCATGACAAAACGTGCTGGCAAGCCCAGTGACCTGTGAAATCAGAAATCAGATAAATCGTCTACGGGGTTAACCGCAAGAAATAAATTATAAAATAATAAAGCCTTCTTGTTGCTGCTTTAGCTGTTTCTCCATTGTAACCTTTTGGTTAGATGCTCATAAGAAAAGCAGAATCTATAAATAAAACAAATATGGACTATCACATATGAAATCACATGTAGTTTAAAAGAAACACTCAAAATGTTCAATAGACCTTACCTTGGAGGTGGGAACAGTTTTAAGAAACCATATAGCCTATCTCCAAAATACATGACAACTATGAAACTCTGACATGAAATCATAGGATAAACTCAAGATAGTTTAAAAAGAAAGAATGATGACAACTTAGATGTGTGAAGAATTCAGATCTGTGTACTTTCATTTCTTCATGTTTTTTAGAGAATATGCATCTCAAAATATTCTTAAAGAAGAGAAAGCAGTGTATCTGATGAACGCTTGTCAGGAGGATGTATTTAAGTGAAGTGTTAGCATTAAATAGGCAAAATAGATGGAGCCTGAACATGCAGACAAACACACTGGTATCTGGGGCAAATACTTTCTTCTGTAGTGACTGGTTGTTTTACACTAAATACTATTGTGCCAAAATCAGTGGACAATATTGCTACACATTGTGTAAGCTCTGTTAAATTAATGAAAGCAGACACACAATTGACATCTTCCTTCTCTGTCAGAAATGCAACAGGATTTCTTTTCCTCTTTCTTTTGGAGAAACTCTGTCTTGACAGCGTGAATGGAGGGTGGAGCAGAAGTGGAAACATGCTAGTTCATCGTATATTTATTTTCGCAACTGCTAGGTGGCTGGCAGAACTCAAGTGTCAGATCTGACAGATAAGGGGGGCCAGGTGTTAAAGCAAACATAGTAGCACTTGCTAATGTGTAGGAATTAAAAAGTCACTGGAATTGTTTTGTTAGAGGACTTGGTTATGACCTCCACAATCAAAACTTGCCCTCTGCTTCTCAGTTAGGTGCTGCCGTCAATCATTTTATACCTAAAGAATGACGGTGGCTTGTGTTGCTTTATACGGAGCTGGAAGATCTGTGGTCTTAGTGGCATTACTGAAATACCTGAGAAAGTCATTTGAGTTGAGCTGACGCTGCAGTGGACAGCACAAACAACAGTAAAGGTTTTCATCTGCTCTCCTAGCCTCTCCTGCTTGTCACAAATTGCACTTATGGTGAGGTGATGGCCATGATGCAGAGCAGCTAAAGGAGCTGGGATGAAGCAGCTATGAAATAAATGATATGGAATATCAAATGAAGCTTACATCAAGCTGGCTTCTGTTGGTAGCCACATACTAACTGCTGAGCCACAGAGGTTTTCAATTGCTCTGTTCAATGCAAAATCCTCAAGGCTTATTAAAGAAGGTGTTTTGTACATGTGTGAATAGAGAATCATCAAGTTTCTGAAGTTGCTCACAACTGAACTAGAGGGCACTTGCCTTGCAAGTGTTCTGGCTGGTGAATAGCTATTCTTTTGCTGGCTGAAAAGGGGATGAACAACCTTGTAATCTGTCTCTGCAGTGAATCTTTCCAGAAACAACATAACTGCACTTTAAAGAAGATATTTAAGATGTGAAAAAATACATATAGTTTGTTGTATTTACTTGATTTCATCCTCATCACTGTTTCAAGATGATGTTATCAATGAGCTTGGAATCTGTTGCAAAGTATACGTTAAGATGCTCAATGTGCTTATTCATGGGAATCTGGACTTTGAAAGCTTTTTTGCCTCTGCTTTTATTAAAGTAGTAGCTTAGTCTGTGGAAGCACTGTCCCCCTCCAGTTTAAAGGATAATGAGAGAAAAACAGGAACAATACTCCTCCTATGCTCTAAAAGATGATGAGCTGGCTCATTAAACTGGCTTCATCTGTTCTGGATATGCTTGGGTGCAAATCAGTCAGCTTTAATCTGTGTTGCTAATTTGTGAATGCTCCTGTGCCTGACACTGCCAAATATTCTGAATGTTTTTTTTTCTCTCTCTTAAATGCAACAAATATATATTTTTCTACTTGTGTCACAATTAAAAAAAGCTCCTTTATAAAGCTCACATAACTTTAAAAGTATAAAATGGCTATCAATTGACATTCAGTTTTCTGTAGTTCAGGGCAAACATCTGGCATTTCACAGGACTCTTGTTCTGCTTTTCTCCCTCTCTAGTGTTTTAAAAAGTTTTTTAATTAAAAAGTCTGTAAAGAGCTAATCTTTAGCATCTTTTTTTTTCTCCAGGTTTTCTTGTCTTTCCTCTTGCTTATTAGCTTTCATTCCTTAGATTAATGCTACTGAAGTAGGCAGCACCCGAGATAGTTACAGTAAAATATAAAGGAAAAGGAAGACACTGATTTAGCTTTCTACGTTTTAATGGAAGTAAGGTACTAATTTAACTTTTCCTTCTGTACGTTTCCCCACCCCCACAAATGAGAAGTGCAAGATTTATTAACTACATTGTCCTGTATAAGTTACAAGTTATATATAATTTCCAGATTTCCAAATTAGATGTAGAACTATTTCCTCTTGTCTTCTGGATGCTTTAAACACTTTCAAGAACAGTTAAATTAAAAGAGAAAGTTCTTTTGCTGTCAAAAGGATTCTGTCCAGGACAGCACTAGAACAAATTGGGACTGAGGCAGTTTGGAGGAAATAACACTCCAGCTTTGCTGTTTGATTCATAATCAGTATAAATGTGTCAAAACAAAGGACATATCCAAGAATATTTCTATCCTTTCAAAGAGATAGACAGAATTGCAACCAAATTCTGTCATCATTTTTGTTTTATATTTGGCCAGCCTTTTGAATTAGGTAATGGAAACTTATTCTTTGCCTGCTGCAAATTGTTTTGCCAGATCAACCACTAAGAAATCCACCTGCTCAGATCTGAAGAATAAAAAGATATTTTACATTTGTTGTTCTTCTAAGAAAATATTCCCAAATGCTCTGGCTAGGCCCCTTCAAGACAAAGCCGAACATCTAGTTCAAGAATGATATTTATCATGGCCTATAGTATAATCTTTTCATCAAGGTAGCAGACTTGGACTGCTTATATTAGAAGGCTATATAACTCAATCTGACAAGGTTAGCACTTCCGTTTAGCAAGCCACACTTAGATTCCTCTCTTGACCTGATTCTTTAGTTGTTTAAAAACGTTCAGGCCACGCTTGGCCTCTGGTTCCTTATGAAGCACATTTAGAGGAACTGCAGAGAGATCTCTTCACAAACACAGCCTGCTGAATGATAATAAATCTTCTCCCGCAACTGCTTTCTCGATAACAGAACAACTTGGAAGGAGTAGGTGTGGGCTACTGCATCTATAGCATGACTGCCATTGTTGCCTGTGAGTGTTTGTACCTGTATGTGATACATACCTACAGCACAGATGGTTAGTTTTGCATTCAGTCACCACTGTGTCAAGAACATCTCTGTATTTTTCTTCAAGCCTCTTTCTTATATTCATTTATTTAAAAGGACGTATCACTGGTGATATATGGTGAACTTACTGTACATCGCAGAACATTCTTTCAGCAGTTCTTCTAACCTGATCCGAGGCAGTCAAGCTTTGCTTTTAACAGATCCTCTCTCTGAAGTTCATACTGAAGAATTAAAAATGTTCAGTAGTGTCTAGGTAGCTTTGGCATACAAGAGCAGTAAACAAAAGCAGGATACTACAATTTTCTCTTCAAATTGTCTGCTATAGTTTTCCATAATGTGGAATATTGTTTTCTGGGAATATCTCTTCCTGTCCGCAGGGTGTCCCCTCTGGACCCCTGAAGGACCCTGGCAGCAATGAGGAGGAAGAATTCTTGAGTGGAAGAGGAAAAAAGGGGAGACAGGAAATGCTTGGCTGAACAGAGGGAAGAAAAACCTCCCTGACAAAGTGTGCCGGGATATGTCCAAAGGAAACACTGGAATCTCTTCTCTAGGGACTTGAAGAACTAAGCACTAGAAAATGTACTGTGGGGAACAATACCGCATTGGCAGGAAAATGGGATGGATGATCTAATTATTTTCCATCTTGTCTAAGTCTATGAATAATCCAGATCTCGCTGGCTGCTTTTTTCTTACTAATTTCCAAAATATTGTAAGTTTTGAATTATTTATTTTAAAAGAAATAATATTTAAAACTATTCATTTTATTCCATCAGTCCTGAGGCTCAATAAATTATGACGTTTCCTGTAACCTGTTCCACTTTCCAGAATTGTGACAAACCTTGTATAGAGCTAAACTCGCGCAAATATGAATAGTTAGAGGTGGTTTCTATAGTGTATGTCTAGAGTTCTGGGGGCACACATGGCAGCTTGATCCCAGAAATGTCTTGTTTTATAAATTATATCAGTAAGATAGCTCAGTTTAGACACAGAATACTAGCAGCAACTTTCATTAGAAGAAAGGCTTTTAAGAAACTACATCCAAGTATCTACCTGTAAAGAAATCTCTCAGATCTGATATAGTGTGATGACTTGTTTATGATAAACTTTCAAGGCTGCAGTTAATGCTGAGAGCGAGATACTTTCACTAAACTCATAAAATCACTAATCTCTCTGTGAATCTGTTATGGAGAACTATAATGATAGTAATCACACAATGAGAAAACTGTTTAAATTCTTAAAATGTCTATGCTAGAATTTACAATGCTATTAAGTAATTTGAGAAAATAAGCATTCAGTTAGCTTCTGCTACTGTGAAATGGGCAAGATGCACTCAAAATGAACACTCATCAATAACACAATATATTCCTACTGAGGACAAATTTACTGTGAAATAGCAGACAACCAAAAAAAGCTGGCAGCTTTCTGAGCTTGGGTTAACCTGTCCATCAGCATCTTGTAACAACAATCAAATGAAAAATCTGTCAAATTTTAGTTTAGCCTGTGCATTTCTGTCTCATATGCCACAACTTTTCATTATTCAATTGTTTCATATCTCTTAAATTAATGTTGTGTTAAATAGGCCTAGCTGGCAAAAATATTGTCTCTAGTTGATAAAAATGTGAAAAAAATGTTCATTAGTATTTTAGACTCAATATTAAGGAAGTCCTACCTGGAAGAGCCGAGTAGAGGAAATAAAATAGTTGAGTCAGTTTCAGCTGTATTCAACGTTTATCTTCATCACTTGCACTTTTTCTAAAAAGCCTGTGTCTCTCTTACGCTTGGATATTCGAATAGTTCTTTGAGTTGGGAAGGATTTTTCTTTTGAATTGGAAATGTTTCCGGTCTCTTTAAAATTCCCACTGTTTCTGTACAGTAAGACTTTAACTATCCTGAAGCACTTTAATGAGAAAACACACAAATTAAGAAATCTGTGCTTAGCCACCATAAAAATAAAATGTTATTGGCTGAAGGTTTTTTTTCAAATTATTATTATTTTGAGTAACACATCCCTAAATGTTGGTACCTGAGGCAGCGAGTGGGTTTTCATGGGGTTTTGTTTTTTTTTTCAATGAAGATATTTATCTTTGAGGCTAGCCTTACTTTACAGTGTGGAAGTCTTTAGGCTGTTTCAAGCTACGTGCTTGACTTTCCAAGCATTTTGACAGTCTTACCTATTTTCTCTCTGCACATGCAAAACCACAAATTTCCTATTGAAGATGTGATTTCAGGTTCATGGAGCTGACAGACTTTGAATATAGATTCAAGCCCTTAAAAAATGTTTACCCTAAAGAATCTGTAGAACCTTTCTTAAAATGTGCTTATGATTGCCAAAAGAAGGGGCTTTTTAAAATGCATATGAAATATTTAATAGAAATGAACTATTTCTCCAGCTCTAAAAAAAAAGACTGCACAAAGAAACTTTGCCAGATGACACCAGGTCGTTAAGTGCTTTGTGAGAAATGTCTTGGCCTATTCTAGTTATTGATGAAACTTGCTTTCCACTTCAGTGAGGCCAAAATTTCACAGTTGGATGATGCCCTAGAGATATTCAAGAACAGTTAAGAAAAATTTCCCATCACCTCTGATTACCCAGCGTAACAAGTGTTCCCCTGGGCAACTTTGTCTCAGCTACAGATAAGCACTGCTATGTGAATTTTAACGAATTGTAAATGCTGCAACAAGCAGGATTATTTCACCATTGCAACCATCTCACTTTATAATCACTGCTAGACTCTAGTTCCCAATGAAGTTAACACCATGTTGCCTAAAAAGCTAGTACTGGTCTGGGTTGCGCTGAGTAAACATATAACTTCAGGTTTGCTGGTGGATTTGAGACAAGCAATCCAGTTGTACAATCTCAAGTGAAGGACTGGCATTAAAACTGATCACTTTCCATTATACAAGTGCATGTATATGTGTTAGTATATGGAAACCTATGCAATGTGGTCACAGCATAGGTTGTCTCAGGTACTAATATCCAGTCTGTGCCTACCATGATCCCCTAAGCTCAGGAAAAAAATGAGCATGTTTTTCCACAGTCAATGAGAAAAGACTTCTCAGAGAATGTGAACTCCCTACATTGTAAAGAATTCAGACTTTTAGCACCATGTGTTCCTGTTGGCAGCCTGGTAACATAATGCTAGAATAATAGTCGTTGTTCTCTAATACTGTAATGCTAAGAACATTAAGGTTACCGATTCAAATGTATTTCAGGTTGAGGAGGCTAAAAGGAGGGAAGAAACAACCTAAAAGGGCTTTAATAGAAATCAATTTCGTGTATCAGAGTTCCTTGTAGAGGAAGTTGGGAAACTATATTGGGAAGAGTGTGGAATGCATCCATAAAACAAAACAAAACAAATCTCAAATTCTTTCTGTAGTATGTTTTGTTTAAATTGAAAAACTTATTCTTTTGTTACAATCATTACCTTACAACATGTAATTAACTCATGACTATCACTATCCCATCAATTTAGTACACTGGAAATTATTCATAGAAGTTAGATCCATTGGTAGATTTGGGAAAGAAGTCCCTCTTCACTTTGTTAAACAAAACCACTGCTTTTCCCAGTATACCTTCCCTCAAATTCCCACAGTAGAGGAGAAAAATAAAAAGTATGGTAATTGTTTGACTATACAAACGAAGAGTCATTTGGGATGTATTTTTGTTTTGCTGATTCTTTTTTTTTTTTTCATTGTCTTCCTTTCTCTTTTTTTCAGTTCTAAGCTAAAGAACAACTTTTCTTAAAGTTGATGTGGAGGCTGTGTATATTTTCAAACTGTGTGGTGTTTTTTTTTTTTTCTTTAAGATATTTGTATGGAACAAGAGTTTGAGACAGCTGGAATAATGGAGACATGTGTCTCTGAAAATGTGCCTACTTTAAATTTCATGTGTGAACTTGTGTGTAATCCTCCAAGAAGTTTTCTGTGAGCAGGGAAGCGTAATTTGTCTCATTTTGTAGATAGGTAAATATAGAAGTGGAAAAGCTTCGTAACTCTAAAAAACAGGCAGATAGTCCCTAATCTTTGCCATTAAAAAGAAGTGGAGTTGTGGAATTAAAAAAACCAACACACTCAAACAAACAAACAGATCCCAAACAATTGACAAAAAACCCTACCAGGATTAATAATGAGTTTATCCAGGGAAAAGCTTTGATGATTCACAAGTGGCTCTTAAGCTGCTAGTCTTTTCACTTTGCTTTCTGTGCATATAATGCTGCCCATCACCTGTTGTTAATTATCCTATAAATCTAATGTTAGAAGTCTAGCAGTCTAGAAGTCTTTTTCTTGACTGTCAAAGAAAAAATAATTTTTCAAGACTTTATTCCTGGATGAGTTTCCATGAACCTGTCGTTGTCATGAACTGATATTTCTATTAAAAAAACCACTAGTGCATGCCTTCAAATAAACAAGGTTCTGGTTTTATGGGACCATTATAGTTCTAAGCACCGTATCAAAAACATTATGATGGGAAGTTAACATTTAATAAATCAAAATAGCTTACTCGGGAGCAAATATTTTTACTAGAAACCACAATATTCTCTTTCTTATGGATCATATGACTTCCCGGTTCCTGCATTTTTTTAACACTACTGGAGTAACAAAAGGAATGTGGGAAATATCTCAGCATGGTGAAATCATTCAGTTTAGCTACGCTACACTGTGGTTAGAACAACTTAAAAATGTGTGGATTTCAGGCACAGGTGGTCAAATTCTTTCCTTGCAGTGCTACCTTTCTGTGATTCCATGTGATTTAGTTTCAACAAAATCAATTTCATGACTCAGTTTCCTATTCTACAAAGGGCTGAGCAGTAGTTTTATCTAACAGTATGGGAAATGCCAGTTTCTTGCCTTTAAGGGCTTTGAGCATTAAAAAAAAAACCCCACAGCAAACTGAAAAATGACATGAATCGTTGCTGTTGACTCCATGTTTTATGTTAACTGCTGTTCAGATAATTTCCATTTGCATTGATTAATTTGCCTTTGTAGTTAGCAATGAAAGCAAAGCAAATGTTTTTTTTAAAAAATTAAAAGGACTAAAAAATAACAGTTTGAGGAGAGGAAGTATATAAAGATTTACATTCTGCCGGCAATTACAGCAGTCTAAATTCAGATTGGGTCTAGACACAAGTCCTCTAAAGACACATGCACGGAAATAACATCTATGAGAAGTATACTATTGCACTTCCACACATGTATTCTCATATAGAGAATAACTTGCTGAGAAAAAATATCAAATTGACTAGGACCTGTCTATTTGCATTACCAAAGACTCTAACTTGGTCCAAAATATTTAGCAACAGACTTTCCTAAAAACATGCATGCACTTGCACCTTATAATTGTATAATTTTATATAAGAAATCATACAGAACCTTCACCTAACTAATATAAGCAATAAATACTTCTCCTGTAAATAATACTGCTCTGTACAAAGTCCTTTCAGTTTTCTAGTAAGGTACTTCAAGTTTTTTAATGTCTGCTAAGTAAACCTTGAAGATTCATCTTGTTTTACTGGGATCCCTTTTATGCTGCACTTGTCATGCAAAGATCAGTGTATCATTCCATTTATTGACTCCACAATTATTTAGTATTCCACAGCAATATTTTTTTTTGTTCCTGGGTGTGAGATTCTTTATATAATGAAGTGTAATGTGGGTTTGAATATATTTGTATAGTTTCAGTGACTTATTAGTTCTTCTAGCTAGTAAAAAATACGGTTTTGATTATGCTTAAAGCTCTACTTTGTGAAAGTTGAGCTATATTGTTTTTTACTGTTCACATGACAGACATAGCCGAGATCCAAAGTACCGTACAGTAGACTTGCATCAAAAGAAAAACTGTTTCAGCAAACCTTGATTGGAAGCTAAACCTTGATTGGAAGCTGAAATGTAACTTAAGGAATATTAATAACAGAAAGGTATTGAAAACAGAGTTCTGGTTTTAGGCAAACAATTTCTCAGTGTTTTTAAATGATAGTTCACGAGACAGATAGGACAAAATTTGCTGAAACTATACAGGAAATATGAATCCTGGGCGGGGGGGGGGGGGGAATAAAAAATCAGAGTAATATTTGTTTAACAAGCAGACTTTAAATGACTTAAAAGAATTATGTGCCACGCTGGTTTCTGTCTTGTAACAGAATTTCACTACTTTGAAAGCAAATGTGAAGCCTAAGGCAGCTTTGTTAGGTATACTAATACAAGTCTGTCCATCTTCTAGCAGATCTTTCTGTGCATCTACCTCTGGAGGTTTTTTTCCCTCTTGTCTGCAATGGTGATTATATAACCACCCACTTAAATCTTATTTAAAGGAATTAATTCTTTACACTAACTACGTTTTTTTCCTGATTCAGCTGAAGAAGTATTTCTAGAATCTTTATTTTTTAATTGAGAAGAAAAAGAAGCTACAAAGTAAAACTGCAGCTTCTTTAAGATTCATGTTAATATACCATGAAAAACATGAAGTTCTGTTAGGGCAATGGACAGAAACCTGACACTGTCTTGATTACTGACACTGTTACATAATATAGATAACACTATTAACCAGTGACTGATAGGCTTTTATATATGCAGTTTTTTGTGCTATGTGAATAATATTTATGAAATAACCTACTATATGGATGCACATCCCACTAAGTAGAAACTTATCTCAATGTGTGTCAGAAAAGTAATTAAGTTCTTGGCAAATGATCCCTGTCTCAAAATACTGAGACATCTTCTGGCTTTGTGAATGGAGTCCTCATCTCTGGCTTGGGGCTGGTATTTTCATGTAGTTTCTAGGCTTTGTCCATTAAGATTTTTGACAAGATACATAATTTTTAATGACAGTAATTTTCCCCCAGGAAATGAAACTTTGAAACGATTGTTAATGGCATTGTTTCAGCATTAGACTTCATTAATTATGTTTTGTCCTCAATGACCTTAGCTCTTAATGACAATGCAAAGAATGTGGTCTCTGCAGCTGTAATGGTTGTACAGTAATCTTTTAACAGGCCATGAATCCAGTATGTTGTATCCAGCACGTCACTATTCCCTCTATGAAGGGACAGGAGCCGACACTTGCAATTGCTTTCCAAACCGAATTGTGTGGTCATCTTAAATAGTGCGTTCTTGCTAAATTTATATTAATAAATGGGGCCTGAATCCCCTGCCTGTTAGCCAAAGCATCAGTTCTCATGTCTGTCATGTCAACTGATGCTCTATTATGCAGTATAATGTTCTGCCCATAAACGTTTTTATTGGCAGGGAATAGGGGGAAGAGAGGGTATCTTTTGTAATGCTTTAAACAGTTGAACTGTTAGGAAGAAAATTACCTCAGCTTAATAGGAGAGTACTTCACTGTACCGGTTCTGATATCCAGAATCAACATCCATTAACAAAGAGATCATAACAGTGATGAGTATCAAATTTGAAGGATTCTGACAATCTGTATTTTCTTCTTTTTCTAGAAAGAGAAGAAATCATTTGTGTTAATACCCTTCAAAATATGCAGGACAACAGATAAATATTTTTACTTCTCTTCAATAAATAAGGTATGTAAAGTTTATTTTATTTTCCTGATTTAATACCTTTTGATGTAATCAAATGTTAATACATTAAATATACCTGAAATAGCACAGCAAGATTGTATTTAAAACTGCTGTTCAGGTTACAGATACCATGAAGGGCTCAGGCTTTGTTTTATTTTCTTTTTACGAGAAATATTGTCTGTATTTCCATATTATGCTTGTGTGTAGCGCTGCAATTCACAGAAAACTGTGAGTTATTTTCCCTTTGGACTACTTTGTATATTGCAAAGGATTACTGTTTCTAATCATGCAAAGCTCATTCTTCTCTCCCTGACGGCAGTCAGTTTCAAGTTTGATTGAAGTTTTGAACACGCAAAAGATGGAAAAATGAGAGAAAATTGAAAGATGTCACTGTACGGTGTAAACTCTGGTTTATCACGTAATACCAGACAACAAATTGCATCAATCAAAGCATCAAACCTAAGTAGCTTTTCCCCCCCATAAATGAGTAACAATCGACAGCTCTGGAATGTACAGTTCTCTCCCATGAAAACATTTTTCCTCTCTGCCTTTTCCAAAAATCAAAAGTTCAAAGCTAAACTACTGCACGTTATGAAAGAACAAACTTGCCATGACACTTAAACAAAGACATGAATCAGTGTATTCAGCTTTATTGAGGAAGGAGTTATGTTTCTTAAGGCAAGGTTTGCAGTAAAGAAATTATTTTTCTAGTTTTACATATCTCAATATAATTATTTATCCACATATATATTCCATTTTACTCTACAGCTGAAGTTGTAATTCATGCCTTTTTTTGTCACTGATATGTTAATTGAGGTTTACAACATTCCACCTCAGAAAGCAAAATATTATCATCATCATTATACAGATTGACAAGTGTAATCATGGACATGTAGACACTTAGTTCTGTATTATTTAGGATATCCATGGCAGTCTGGGAATCCTGGCTACAGCTCTGTACTCTGAAGAGTGTTACTTTTGTTCTTGGGAATGGTACAAGTAAGATGAGTAGCATGTATGTCGAGGTCAGAGACAAAATGAGATGGCTTTGGACTGCTGTGGGTAAAAGAACTTAGAACAAAAGCATGTGATTTTGTTTTCTCTTAAATGTGAGATGTAGAACACAGTATATTAAGCAGATGAAATCCTCAGTTTTTAAAGCTGTCCAGGAAACTTGGAACACCATTTCCATTTATTTGGAACAAGTGGCTGACTCATTTGTCTGCCTTGAAAAACTTCTAGTTATTTTCCTGCCTGAGACGGATATTCTGAAAATCATTCCTCTTGTACAACAGGGGTGAAGTGCGGAAAGTCACATAGCTGCTGCTAATATTAAGCCTATGTATCCCTGAATGTATGGTTGATTTGGGATATGTTAAAGGATGTAGACTTCTACTAGGTACCGCAGCAGCTTTAATGTGTCTATTTTTTCAAGCAGATTGATACTGCAAAGTCTTGTTCCTTGTGGATTACAGAATTGAGGGCGGCTTGATCAAAGGCCTGCCCTAGATTCAGACCTTTGACACTGAATGGCATATTCAGTGGGATGGAATCAAAATCGAAGAATTCTTGAGCATGTAGAAAGCTGACTTCTGAAACTATAGCCAACAGCTTAGACACACTGTCAGGATTCAGTTTTTCCTTGTTAATATGTAGATTTATTGAGTCATTCCCTAAGAACAGTGTTCAGAAACTGTAGGAACAATATGCCCAAAATGAGGGACAAATTTTTTTTTCCCCCTCAAGTTCAATTTTTTAACAATGTAACTTAGACATGACATGTCAGAATTTTTATGGCTGGTCCCCTCTCTCTGTTGGTTCTGTAAGATGACAAGAAAGGACCTGACGTGGTAGTTACCTGTAGCCCTAAGTTCTCTTTAGCCTTTTAAAAATCCCATTATATTTCACAGTGGAATGCAAAAAGGGTGTAATGTATTTACAGAATCACAGAATTTAGTACAAACATGTTTTTAAACTTTAACTTTTCAAATTGATAATTTTGGATTTTTTTATTTGTCTTAGAGGGACTTAACCGACTGTACCATCAAATTTAACGTTGATTATGAATGAGACTGTAAAAAATAAAGGCATGTGGTCTATGGGAAGTACATTTCTAGTGAGGGAGAGTACCACAGTTAGCTCTGTTGGGTGCAGGAGTATTGCATTAGTGACAGTGACTAAAAGCACCAGTCAACCAAAGAGAGGAAACCTGTACTATGTGACCTGCTGGGTAGATGAACCATGTTTTGGTAACCTCTGCAATAGGATAAAAGTGAGCTCTGTTTGATAGACAAACTAATTTAATTCTCAGTCATCATGCATTAAACTGTAGAAGTTACTGTAAGAAAGCCATACAGGGATATAAATGTTATTGAGAGGTAGGGAGCAACTAGGTGACGGTGCCCTGATTTTAGAAAGAAAGCAGCTGATTAATAACAGGCTAGTGGTAGGTACACTGTACACTTGCTGGCTATGTCCTCCATTCTCTGGAGTCAAGCATAGTCTTCATCTATGTGCTGTTTTGTTTGTCTACATATGCAATACAGGCAATAATACTGTAGATGTTCTGTATCTACAGCCAGAACGACAGCTCAGCCAAATTCGGTACCGGCCGTTGTAGTATCACACAGAGCAAATATGTATTCTCCTGGGTTGTGCTTCCACCTCCTACATTTTACAAGCGAGCAAGAAAGAGACTCTCACCAGAGGTTAGGAAAACTGTGTGATTTATAACATTGGTGCTAGGTGGAACAGAGGAGACTGTGAGACTGACACAGCCAAGTATTTTAAGCATCTGTTATAGGCCTGTGCCAGATGCAGGATACCAGACAAGATGTGCCATTTGTCTGTTCCTGAATGGAATTTCCTATGTCCCTAATACCAAGCAAACTCTGTTTATTTATAATGTAACTACTTCTGGTTTTGTAGAGATGATATACAGCACATTTCATCTTTTCGCTCTTACAATGACATTTAAACACTTAAAAAGTGATTTATTTAGCTGTGTAAGTTCATTCAGGCTTGGAAGGTGTTTTGCTTTGTCACGGGTGAATCTGTAAAGACTGGAAAATGTCTCTGTTTAGGAAGGTTCAATTGCTTAGTTTCCAGAAGTACAGTTTTCTCTAATGCTTGTCTGGGTTAAAAATGTGACCCATGTTCTTATAAGACTTATGTCAGTAGGCAGTGATTTCAAGTGGCCATTTGCGTAGACACAAAGAGAAGAATGACTTGGGAAATGCTGACTGTCCTCTCCTGACAGTGGATTCCCCTCTGCTCCCTTTAAGTGAATACAAACGTTAGTTGTAAAAGGAAACATCTCTACTGTTTGGAGTGCATTTCTAGACAAAATTAGAGGGAAACATAACCTTCCCAGAGTAACAATGTCTCATAATGAGATTAATTACTTGGGAGTTGAGTATCTCACCGTTAAGTCTCTGTTCTACCTTTTTAATACCAAAGATACAAGCCCCAAACTACACTTAAGACCAGGTGGAAAAGTTAGTGCTAGGGTATCTAGTCATAGAAGAAAAATGCAACAGCCTCACAGAAGGCAACCTTGGTTCCAGAGTAAGCCAGTTGTGCAGAAGGCCATCTGCACATCAGCCTTTATGATTGTCAGCACCCCTTCCTGCCAGCACTGGAATACCTCTTTCCTCTGCTTCGATGGTCCATCAAGCTGGACTGTCAAACCTGCCAGCCTCTTCCATCGACCCTTTCTGATAACTTTGCTCCAGAGTCACATCTCCCAATCCTTTACTAGCAGTCTGCTGCCTGATCACCTTGCTGCTCTCCAAATGGAGACTTTTTTTTGAACTGTTGCTAGTTTTTTAAAAGTTCAGAGGAGAGGACACTCAAGACAAACTTCTTGACCTGGGTCCTCAGTAGAACCCAGCTTTTCCACAGAAATGCCTTGGCTTCTTCCAAAGGACAAGACATGAGAATTAAAAATAAACAAAAATCTGCAAAATGGAAAAAGTGAAAAGTTGTAGTTACAAGTTTGCTGGCAAAAACATGAAAGCCCACAAAATTACTAATCATAATCCAGATTCCTCCAGTGAAATTCCCTATAGCTTTTTAGGTCACAAAGTACATTAAAGCATATGCAATTAACTGTCTTCATAAACAAGCTGGAGCTGTAATGTTTGTCTGGAGTATTGCTCTGAAGTCCAGCTTCTGACTAGGAATTGTTGTTCTAATAATCATCGCTGTAGCAGATGTTAGAATCGAGTGGAAGCACTGTCCTTGAAAAATCAAAGTAAAAACCACAGTCATCCCTTTCCATGTGTTATTGCAGGTATAGACTCAGCAGAGCAGAATAATGTTTATACTTGCTTCTAGGTGTAATACTCTGTTAGGAGAGCATCTAGCTTCCCCCCGACTCCCAGGTTTTTCCAGTATGCTTAGCTCTTTCTAGCTGTAGCTAGAAAAGATACAGCTGCATTTTTTGGCTTATACAGCTCGAGCTCAATCCTCAGTAACAGCTTAGTCTGAGCTGTTTTACAAAACTATTTTTCTGTAAACATTTTCATTCAATAGTTATCACACATTCCCTTAAAACACACTAGTGACTGGGTGCCTTATCTTTGTAACTACCAGACTGGTCAAATACTGACTCAGGAGGTGGTCTGAAAGCTGGGTACAGAGGCTAGACAGACAGCATTTAATGAAAGCTGGACTCCAAGACAGAGCTGCAACTTGATGGAACAAGTTGATGCTGAGTGACACAGCAGCATCTCAAATGACAGTTGAATAGACAGGCTCAGCTTGGAGAGGAATTTCTAAGCTAGCCTTGAGCTCATGGCTTTAGAAACCGTTGTTTGCAAATGGGCCTCACACAAACAGGATAAAATACAGAATCCAGTCTGGGGTTTGCATGCATGCACACTTTGGGGTACTCAGAATCTGGAGGCAGGTCCTTGCTTGAGGTTCAGCACAATCTCCAATGTAGCTAAATCATGCTGCCTACAGAGGCTGCTGCAAGGAGGCAGCTGCTTCCCACAGAGGTAAAGTCCAGCCAAGAATAGCATGTGTTTCCTCCTCTGCATCTAGCACAACTGCAGCTAAGCGGTTGCTTATGTTCAGAAATGAATGAAATATTCAATGAAAACAAGAATCTTCAACAACGCGACCACTGCTTCTTAATCATTACACAAAATAGTGTTGTCTTGCCCAAGCATGCCTGGCTCTCTAAGGATAATGGAGACAGTGAAGTGTTTGGATAGCTGCTGGCTTTTTTTCTGAAAAGTGGGAAGGGTGTGCCTGTGTGAGGGCACGTTCACAAGAGTTTTAGCCCAGAAAGAAATAGGTACATCTGGAAAGAAAATAATCCAGGTTGCCAGACTCTGGCATTGCTATTAGAAATAATACTTTCTCAGGAAAGTACCAAAATGTCACTGTCTGGTTTGCCTGCAAGTATCTGGGCATTTTTCTTGGCAGGCATGGGTACTGGCAGTGATTTGGCATTTCGATTCTTGCCCCAACTAGTGTCTATTCGTTCTTTGATGAAGATGGAAGGATATGCCTGTGGTTAAATCACTGGCCTAGGGATTAGGAGAAGTGGATTCTGCTCAGATTTTAGTCTGAATCTGTGGCCAGGTAGCTTAAAGAAGAATTTTGAAAAGTGCTCAGCATCCACCATCAGGATCAGGTTTTTCAAAAGCTCTTTGCTTCCACTGAGACAGCAGCCAGATGATCAAAGGAACTTTTCAGAAAATTTGGCTGTGAGTATCGTTGTGAGAGTACTGGGTGCTGAGCATTCATGAAAATCTGGTTCTCATTGAGGTGCCCAGATGGGAACCAAGCTCTCCAACCAGCCCCCATCCATGACAGGAAGACACTTGAGAATCTGGCCAGGGGTAATCTCTTGAAATGCTGCACCAGCAACTTTTCTCTGTGCCTCAATTTCTTCTAAAATAAGTGTGATGTTGCCAGGTGCTTGTAAGGATAAATTCATTAATATACTGTAAGTGACATTCTTGGATGCTCCTGCAGCCAGGAGAGGGAAGTGAAGTGTTTGTAGTGTAGACACTACCAGACATACCAATCATCTATGTAAGCAAAAGTGTGTTAAATGTGCTGGAGCAGGAGTCGGCTTTAGTCTATGTACAATTTACAATCCCTCAGATTCAGGAGCTGCTGCTCTTTGTCTTAAACCCTTGATAATGAGTCAGGGCTCCACCATGCTAGGGGATGCAACAAATAGATCAAAAAGATTCACCTTGAAAAACCTTTGTGCTAAACAAAGCAGGGTGGGAAGAATATATTGGAAAGAAATGATAAAGCTATTCCATTCAGCTGTTTGCCTTCTGAACTCCCTGCCTGATGAGTACAGTAGTTTTATTTTCTTTCCTCACTTGATATTTCTTTCTTCACATCCTACAGAAGCATTTGATCTCTTTTTGGGAGTTTCAGGGTTTTAGAATTTCAACTTTACAAGGCCAGTTACTCTCAAAGTACCTTAACTTCAAAATGGACTTCTTTTTTTTTATTTTTATTAAAAAAACCCCAAAAAACCCAAAAACCATCCAAACAAACCCCAAACCACAACAACTTACAGCGGCCTCATTTTTGCCTCCAGATGGGGAAATCTGAAAGGTCCTGAACGCCCTGTGGTGTGTGCTGGAGCAGCCTTCCTTTCTGAGAAGCCTCCCCTCACAGGATACGACATTTTCTTTCCAGTTAAGAGCGGAGAACCACTCCCCCCGCCCGCCCCCCTCATTTTTGGCCTTCCAGCACTGTCCGCATCTGTGCGAGCTAATGCTACCCAGATCCTCCTCAAAGGGGCACGGAGGGCTGGCACGCAGAAGTGAAGCCCCCAGGCTGTATCTCTGAAACCCAAGAAACCTCAAACGCATTGTGTTTCCATAAATGCTCCTCAGCTGACTGGGCTGTGGGGAGTTTCTGCTCTCCTCAACCCTTGCCTTTCCAGTGGGAAGGGGAGGTGCAGGCTTTAAATCAATTTTCTGACCGCCTATGTGCACAAATGGCATTAACATTAGAGCAGGCCAGAACCACAGAGCCACCACATGAGGTGGGAGGTGGTACACCAAGGTGTGGGGCTAACAAAGGGGCCCGACGAGCAATGGGGCCTTCCTTCAGGGACGCGGCAGTGACAGCTGGGTCCAGCCAGCGGCAGGCTCTGGCTGTGGCCATTACTGGTGGCAAAGGGCCGCTGAGCAGGGCAGAGCCCTGAGGGCACCCTGCAGGTGAGGGGGTGCAGCACAGCACAGCCTCTTCAGCCATCTTAACTTGGGAAGCACTTTATGTGAGGCAGATGCATTTCTGTGCAAAACTGTTTTAAAATTAAGTGGCTTAATTTATTTTTTTTTAAGTAGAATACAATATTGTTGCCACTAAATTGAACCCGCTGACACAAACCCCTGCTATCTCACCAGCTCTTGGGTGTCATGTACAACCTGTCAAGGTTTTCTGAAGTCTAAAAGACTTGCAAGAAGTAGAATGAGAAAAAATATTTCTCCTGTCATCTCTGATGGGGGAGAGGGAGCAGCAGGAAGGAAGGGTTACTGCACTCTCAGCTGAGGTCTGCAGTGCTGAACGCTCCTGGAAAGCACCAAGTTATTTCTTCAGTGTCCTTCAGCTTTGGTGGGAATTGAGGGAGGAGCTCTCAGTCTCTCATGGATGCTGTTTTTATTTTGAATGATACTGATGTATGTTGTGAGTGTCCATCGAGCTAAAATTCCAGCTGAAAATACGCTTGATGAATGCTGCATTCAAAATATAATCGGTTTCCATTCACTTATTTTTTAAATACTTGTTTTCGTGAGATGAACAGATAGGAGAGCACATGTAACAAATGTCTCTGAGTGGTCACAAATTAAATTTGTTTTGCTCGTGTTTCATAGTCCTTTTGCATTGAGTTCTTGAGAGTATTCAGCATACAAGCAACAGATGGGATGTTGGAAATAGGGAGTAATATATTCATAGCAAGTGAATTTTGAACCCAGTGAAAGAGAGTTTTTGTGCTTGAAATTAAATTTGAATCTAAGTGCTATCTTGCTTTCTTGAACAGAGATCTACTGAAAGAATCATATGCCCAAACTAATCAGTAGCTTGGATTTTAGATACTATTTGCAACTAGTTGCTCAAGAGCAATCTAAAAATGAAATTCGATGAAAGTAGCATTAGAAAAGACAGACAAATGGATTTCCTTTGAACTACAATCTGATAATTTAGTAGCAGTAAAAAAAAATAAATTCCTGCCTCAAATACATCTCTAATCAAGTATCAGACTTGGATGTTAGACATGCTATTTTCTTTATTTCAAGAATTGTGTGAACAACGTTTTTAGGTGAGGAACAATCTTAAAATGTTTAAGGGAACAATTTTAAAATGTTTTCCATGTTTCCTGACATAATAATTTATGCTCAGACCTCCAAAAGATAATAATAGTGTGTAGGTGTTCTTAAGCATAAGAGCGAAGAAAACACTCTTGCAATAGCAGCTCAGACTGTACTGCACAGACCTCTTAAAATGAGCCATGCTGGCTGGAACTGGAGGTGAGCAGGAATTCCTGTAACAGGCACAGATCATGCAACTACTGCACCACATTCTTATGCGGAAGACAGAAATTGCTGCTACATCTGCACCTATCTGCACATACAGAAAAACAGTGCAGAGATCTCACTACCCAGAGCTGTACAGAACTTGTGAGCACAGTAGGAACAAGGTTCATTATGAACACCTTGATCCTTCACTGAAGTATATTTTTGGAGCTATTTGTCTGGAAGGCTGGGATATGATGGGACAGAATCCTTCCAGTTGTTGCCTTGTTAATTCATGTAGAGAATTAATACATACTCAGGGTGGCTTCTGTGAACTGCCATTTGGCCTGCGAATTCTGCGTTAAAGTACTGAGTCTTGTTCAGTAATCTGCAGCAACGTAACACAAATTGTACCCACAACAAGTATTCCAGTCTTGGAATACATTCAAGTGGAGCCTAATAAAGATGATAGCCATTTCTGAAAGCACAGCTGGATTTTGCTAAGCTCTGCCCACCCTCAGTAAAAGTCTTTCCATTCATTGGAAGGCTTGTGCTCTGTTTGAAAGCTCCTTTTTGCACCCTCTTTGAGTTAACCAGAACTTGGCTTTGGCCCTTTAAATCCTTCTCGCTATCAGCTCAGCAACCACAGAGGCAGTTTATTACTGAAAAGAAATCTAAGAATCAGTTTTGGCCAACATTGTCTTGGAAAGTTCATTTTATTAACATGGTTTTGATTTTGTTTCAAAAACACTTTGACAAGCACTGACATTTTTGGAAGCAGTAAAGCACAAGAGACTTACTCCTAAAGGCCTAAGCTTTGCATTTTTCTGCAGCGAACAATGTGATGTGCTACTATGGTAAATTCAATTTAAGCCACTGACTGAAAGGAAATAAGTACTGAGTGTTGTCTTTTTTTTTCTTTCATTTTCTAAAATACATTTTGTGTGAATAGTAGTGCTTGTGGGATGTACTTGCTGGACTACACTTGGTGTATTTGCTTTTTATCTATAGTGAAGGTGACAGATACATCAGTGTTGGCAACATAAACCTTCCTCATATGCCTCCTTTTATGGCTCAACTTTAACCTAAAGTAACTACATCTTGACTTTTTGCTGAGATTTGCCAACAAGGGTCCCAGTTGTATGGTTTTTATTAATGTCCATCAACTGGAAGTTGGACTAAGGTCACTTAATACTAAGGTCACTTAATTCATTTACAAAGAATACTGGGAACTATCTGAACACTTTCTTTTCTTTTTCTTTTTTTTTTTTTTTTAAAGGCAAGCTGAAAGAGAGAAATTCTGGTCTCTGAGACACATAAAAGACCCTTGTTCTGGTACTGTGCATTCTCTGGAACTCCACACATGGTGGGAAGAACGAAAGGGCAGAACAGAGGTAAGTCATGTGCATAAGCGGACTTCACTGCTAGATTTCTTCAGTGGTAAGTTGACTGTGTTTCATTTGAGTGTCCCTGGGACTGTGCCATCTTCCATTCTATCCCTTTGAAAATTGTGTCGTGTAAATGAGAGGCAATGCAAGCATCTCCATTTCAGGGACTGTAGTGTTTTACATACATGTGTGTTGTTGCATCACATCATAACACTGCATTTTTTTAGACAATTGTTTTGCTCTCTGGCATTTTCATTTGCAAAAAATGGTCAAATGCTTTGCTTAAAGTCCCCTAAGCAAGTCTACAGAGTGCTACTGTCCACTTCTTACTTTCCTTGCAGAGACAAGTATGCAGCAGTATTTGGTCTGGAAAGAGTGGCTGGTTTTGTAGTTACCAGGAAACATATGCTGCAGATGTTTCAAAAATCTGGCTTTTAATATATCTTTGATATCTAGCATGTCAAGCTGTTAGTTTTGACTCACTCTCCCTTTGATAGGATAGGTGATGTATATCCTATATGTTGCTGTGATAGATCCCTAGGAGCTGAAGTGAACTGGCATACTTGACTCAGGAGCTGTGATGTTTAGTACCATGACTATTTGTTTAAAAGAGAAACCCTTTCTTAAGTTTGCAGTATATTTTTTTTTCATCTCGACTTTATTTCAGAGCGACTGCATAAATGCTATGACCTGTTTCTTCAGTTGCATAACCAGATTATATAGGCCTTTCCCTTCAAGAATGGAAAATAACTAGTTAGATTCTTTTTCTGTTTTGGTTTGGTTTGTGGTTTGTTTTTCAGGTTGGAGTGTTCTTGTTGGTAGCGTTTATTTCTTTTGTGGAGTTCTCAGAAGCAGACATTCTGAAGTGCTGCAATTTGGGATTGCCAAGAATATTTGTGTTAATTGGTCAGAGGTCTTTAAACTGAGCATAATGAAGACACATACACACTTTTCCTACAGAGGTGGAAAAAGCAACGTGTGCATATGATGCATAATAGCAGGATGCTCTAGCTGTGCAGCATTATGAATGGCATAGCTGCTAGCATGCTTCTCACATCCTAAGTGGAAAGTTTCTTACCTCCCAGGACCTCCATATTATTTTTGAGTGCCCTCACGTTGAACTCAGTGTAGTTGTTGGTGAGACCCTTTAAAGAATGATGTCCACATACGTGCACAGACATCACAGTCATCAGTTTACTGCATGCACACAGCACTGGGAATAGAACTTAAGACCTTCGCCTCCGCAAACACAGCTGCTCATCTGGCTGTGGGCTTTGTAGCCAGCAGAGGGAAGTGATAAACACTCTCATAGGGCTGCTTTAGATATTATTTTTCTAACCAAGAGAGGGCACTGATTCTCACTCCCTTTTGAAAAGGTTCCAGTACGTCACCCCTTCGACAGTTTCACCTGCCAGTCAAGAAGCAATAGACTTATATTATCTTGTTTTTGCTATAAAATATGGACTTGCATGAAGAAGTTTTAATCATCAAAAGATGTCCCTAGACTGCATAGTGGTATTAATCCCCTGCTGTGCAATTATGAGACATTAAATTCATTGCACATCAAGACAATTACAGAAACACATCCAACATTTCAGGAGTACAGGGAGACCAAAGACAATTGTTTACTGATGTGTACAGAGAATAGGCACAGTTATTGCACAAGACCCCTAAAAGGCTTTAGAACCAGGACTTATCATTATCTTTTTAAACACACACAAGTCCACAACTTTTGCTGCAGGAGAATTGTGTTTGCACAAAGATTGGATCTCATGTTCTGGAGGGAAATCCACAGAAAGACGACATCACACAAAACTCTAGAAAGTGTAAGTGGCAAAAGTAAGAAACTTTTGTTCAGTTGAATACAAATGTTTGTTACTTTTAATCAGACAGAACAAGCCATCTCTAATGTTTTTATTTATTCCTGTACCTCACTGCAATAACTCTATTGAACCATTGCTCTTTTAGAAATATGACACTAGTGAAAAATACAAATTGTTTCCCTGGAGAAGGAAAGAACTCAGAGCTTGGAATAACTGGCATGCCAAAAAAGTAAAGGAAAATATAGGGATATATTTAAGCTTCAGGGATAAAACCTAATCTTTCCTCTCTGAGATATATAGCAAGATATAGAATAAGTGGGCAGAAAATTCTGCCTTACAGATAGGCTCATGGATGAATGAAAATTGTCCTACCTTTAATGGCAAGTAGTGACATAACCATCAATGGTTCTTTTTTTAGTCTTTCTCACTTCCATTAGTTCACCAGTTGCCTCTCACACATTTACTATTTTATCTATAAGCAATGCATGCTTAGCGGTAATTTTCAGTTTAAAAGAATTAGAGACAAGGCCTCCATTGCTAGGCAATTACTCTAGAAAATGAGCATGGGAATGTGTTATTGTGTTTCTTTTAAAAGGCAAGGCCACAGGACCAATTAGGAGTCTGGACTCTCATAAATTAGTTCTACGATTATAAACTAAAGGGAAAAGCTGGTGGTTTGGATTTTGGGGGGTTGTTTTTGGGTTTTGTTTTGTTTTAATGAGTATGAAATTATATCTTACACATTTATAGAGGTAATACATGATAGCAAATGTAGAAAAGAATGGAAGAATATTTTCTATATGCCATGAAAGATCCATGTAAATAATTTTGCTTAAGCATGGTGTGCTTTGAACTCCTTACCACTACTGAGTTACCAAGACCGAATTCTTATAGTCAGATGTTGCTCATCAGTCCTGGTCCATGGCATTGGATCTCTGCTTGCTCATCCTGCCAAGAATGGGCTGATCTCCTTTAACCACAGAGGATAGGAAAGAGGTGGTAATTTGGTCATTTATTAATTTATTTACCCCTTCCAAGAATAATTTGCAAATCCTGTTAAGGGGTTTGTAAAAGGTTTCACGGGAAGTTCCAAAGTGTTATGAGTAAACTACCTCTCTCAAGATTTGTCACTGGAATTCTCCCTGCTATTCAACTCTAAAGAGGCGTGCAAAGACAGATGAGCTGCAGAGGGGTGGACTTTATATGGCTGAATACAAAATGACGCATGGTATTAAAGTGCTGGACTGTAATCCAGAGGAGCTCAGTCTCACACTCTACCGTGAATTCTCACTGTAGCCAAAAGCAAAGCACTCCATATATCTAGTATCAGCATGGCCAGAGGAAAACAAGTCTCTGCCTTGAGGTGGGTGAAAAAAAAATTATGAAAATCAGAATGTTTCACAAGCAGTGGTAGTGACAGGCCTACTCACAGACAATCAGTGATATGTTTAGCCTGTGTTTCTGAGTATCCAGTCTGACACTTTTGACAACAGTTGGGAGTTACACTGGTAGCTTAAGTGAGCACTAGTGACCAAAGCAAATAGCTAAAGAACCTAAGCTCAGCTGCCAGGAAAAGTGGCTGAGCACGTCTGCTTAAGACTTTACTGGTCTGTGACTAAATAATAACACAGTCTCTTTACCTTTATTTTGTTATCTTAGTATGTTATGGTTATTACTTAAAAAATCTGAACTCCTTCTTCTCCCACTGATTCGCTTTTTAGATTTATTGTTGAAGCACTATTTTTAAATTACAGTATTTTTATCTTAACATCATTATGCTTTGATCTTATGAGAAGGAGTTTCAGATCAGCACAGAAGTCACTAAATGCATTCCTAGACATCTAAGTTTTCTCGTAGACCTGCTGGGTACAGTTTCCCTTCATCCTCTGCTGCAAAGTGATGCTAAGCTAAATTATCAACTCTGTCTAACAGAGAAATTGCTCAGAGGAGATTCTGATCTAAATTAGACGCATTCCTTTGAATAGCATTTTCTTAATATGTCCTGCAATCCATTTTTCAAATGCCAAAACATTACATTTCGCAGCAGGCTTTAATAAAAGGTATTTTGCTATATACGCATTTCCTGTAGCAACTGCCTTTAACTTTTTTTTTTTTTTTTCCTTGAAAATTGCTCTGTTAGAAACTTTGATTTATCTGATAGAGTAAAATTCTGGGTGAAGAATGAGTCTTTACTGCCAGATTGTAGACCTAAATTCTCTATGTGTTACACTTAAAATCACACGTCTGTGTTTTCCAAGAGGGGTGTTTTTAGAGAGAGAAGTTTGCTATAAAAATCAGATGTTAGCTAAGTAATAAAATTTGGTAGCTTAGAGATAAAGTGTCAATTATGATGAAAGCCATTGTGCTCTATTCCCATCTTCTATGGGCAACTTATATGGATTACCTGGATGCAAATACAGTTTTACTGTAAGGCTGCTATAGAATGTGCTGTAGTTTGCTTTTAATAGCTCCATTTGTTTAGCTTTTGGGTATTTGTTTGGTTTTGGCTTTTTTTTTTTTTTTTAAGATACTTATGTAATCTGCCAGGCAAGTAACTGAAGGCAGTGTTTTCTTTTCTCCATTAGCTACTACAGATAACATGTAAAATACAGAAAAAATCTTAGATACAGTATGGAAAAAAAGGGCACTTTGAGCAGGATTCTGCTGTAATTATGCAGTGCTATAGCTTAAAATGTTAAAGCTAATGTAAGTACAGCTAAATGTGGACATAACTCTTGTTTAGAAAACATTTTTTATTTGGGAAAAGGATAAAAATTCAATTTAGAAAGAGAATCATTTGAATATGAAGAAGAAAGTATGACTCTAACTGCAGAATGTATTACATGCAGTAGAAACATATAATTTACAGAGAGCTTGCATTTAGTAGATTGTGCTTTCCTTCTCTGAGCACTGGAGAGAGGCATTCTAGGATTAGGATTTCTGTGATGGAATTTCTTAAACAGGTGACTGTGTGTTAAAAGTGCACTGACTGACACATCAGAAACTGGTACTAGTCACTAACAGATTCATCTCTGTGAGGATGGAGAGATGATTAGAAGAAAGTGCAAACATAGTTTTGAAACCACTTAGTTTTTAATCTTTCAACTGTTCAGTAGCTGTCTCTGAGGCACTTAACTATTCCTCTAGCATTAGAAATGCCTATGTAGGCAAACTGTAGATAAAATATAATTCAAGCTGATGTAGAAATTTCTTAGAGACACAAAGTCTGTTGTTCCAAGAAACAGAACTTTGCTTGTGAAATGTGTATTTTAAGCTTATTTGGTACCAGATAGTGAATTCCATCAGCCTGCTTCAGTGAGAACTTAAGTTCCATCACACTGTTTTTTTAAAGGCAGTAAAATCTGCAAAGATGTACTTCTGTCCCAAGATTAGGTCAATCTGGCTAGTAAGTCATCATAGTAATAAAAACCAAATCTTTTCTTAAATTAGCAAAAAGTTGGTTTGAGTTTTGGTTTGTTGTTTTTTGTTGCTAGTTTTTTTTTTTTTTTCCCTCTTCAAACAGAATTTAAGGAAGCTTTCGAGTGTAGGTTTTTTGAGAACTTTGACTGGACTGAGAGGAAGGCTACTGAGAGGGATAATAAATTGTTAGAATTGGTCTGGGTACGCTAATCTCTTCAAAATAAATCAGAAAGGGAGAGAAGACCTTTTCTCAGCCACACAGTGTTTCCCAGCAAGATCTGTTTTTATTTCATTGCTAAAACAACAGACTGTTACTAACTTAAAATGTCAGATGACACTACATCTGAAAAAAAAAAAAGGCGGGGGGGGGGGGGGGAAAGCCAGCACCACCCAGCAAGGCAGTGCTAGAGTTCACATTAAGACTTCCTCACAATAGCTGGTTAGAACAGAAACCTGAAGTAGCAGTAATCTTACCTTGAGTATACAAGATCCAAGGAGTGAAGATCACTGGCTCAAAACAGTGGAAGACTGAGAAAGTGCTCTGATCTGCTGCTGGTAGCATGCACTTGGCTTTTATGTGCAGGTGGGAGGAGCTGCTCCCTACGGTAGGTGGGCAGTGAGGATAACAGGCAGACAGCCTTCAGAAGGCATTGTAGAGTAGATTTTTGCTCTTTGGGGACAGAGAGAGAGAGAGAAAGCAAGCTGGATGGCATTTACAGGAGAAATAGTGTTGGATTTATTTGTTGTTGTATTTTCTTTGAACATTTAATTAGCCAAAGATTTTCTGCTGCATTTGTTTCTCTGAATCTAAATCTCAGAGTTGTTTCAGTTACTACTACTACACCTTGTCTTTTGGAAGACTTTACAGCAGTGAGATAGTAATGCACAGTAGTTTATCAGAAAGGCTGTTGTTTCCCTTTCAAGAAGGGGTAGCTATGCAGGAGCAGCTTCTTGATCTTTGAAGTTGTCTGTTTACTCAGGGATTGAACTTCCTTTATATTCCAAATGTCTATGAGATCTCAGCTCTGGAATCCTCCTCAGTTTCTGTTGTGCTGAGCTACCCAGCTTTTCCTTGACGCAGATGTTATATGTCCCATCTAGACACAGGCTTTCTAGCAGTTTAGAGCAATTTTATTGTTCTCTGTGTCTGAGTTCTAAACAATTTTCCCAACTGGTGTTCTCAAAAGGCAAATGTAGCCAAAAAGACAAACCAGTAGGAATACACATTCCTGGTGGTTTCTGTGCAAAATTACTCATTGTTCATTTTAACTCATTCGTTTCTTTTAGGACACAGAGAAGTGGATGACGTAGTGTCCAGACCTTGGCTTCTGCAGGTGACATAGACAGTTGTACCCATCTGGAATACACTAAATCTGTATTTGCACATGTTTCTGCATGAGGCATCTGGGCCTGTGTTATTTACCATAATACTTGAGTAAAACCTGTGTTGGTGGGAACACTAGTGAGTGGATGAAGCCAGAAAGAACAATAAAGTGAAATCAAGGGAAAGACTGATTTAAAATCCAGGGAGGACACTAGTCAGAAAGACATGAATGAGAACCTGAGTTTACAGAGTTGAGATAAGCTAGTTTGTAATGAAGTTGATAGAGATGAGATATGACATATATTGCTTCTTGCACTAAAGGGCCAAACTGGTGACTGGATAAGGTAGTGTAAAGTGCTTGTAGAAACTGTGAACTTAAGTCAACATCTTGAATTTGCTTTCAGTGTTAGACTCCTGTCTGGATTTTGAGATCTGAATAGATATGCTATGATCAGTGTCAACAGGTTGCAGGTCCTAAGATATTTATGTTGGAAATGCTTACTAAGTCTTAAGATAGACTCTAAGTAACATTCACTTCCTTATCTTCTCTCTTTTTCTTCATGATAATGAGTGAGGTGTATTTTTTTTAAGCAGTACTGAGTTGATCAGAATATTTAGTTTCATGCAACTGTATTTGTTTTTGTCTTTTTAGAAAAGCTTACAAGTCAAGGAGCCATCAACTTAGATGTGTTATGTGGCGGAAGTAGCTGTATAACCTTGATTATGGTAGGCTCTCAGATTTTGAACTGTCAAGCTCAAAAGGACTGGTTATATTGCTAATGTTTCTTATAGGTATCAGGTTGCTGTTGGATAGGGCAATTTCTACATTATTGCAACTAACTGGGAAAAAAAGTCTTGTTATTTTGTTATTTCTGCAGCACTCAGTGTGTTTTTACAGTTCTCATTACCAAAGGAGTTTCTGCTATGAAGACATTACAGTGTACTTTCAGGAAGGCTACATGAAGTAATGGTAACATGGGAATAGGGAAAGCAAGGGTGCAAGTTTCTGCAATAAGTTTTTGCAATTAGTTCACTTTATGGCACCTCGCAATGTTTCATTTGATTAAACGGTGTATACAATTTGAATTCTATTTATCTAACATCTAAACAATCAGATTAATTTGAACTTCAAGAAATCTAGAAATCAGAAATTAGAAATCAGAGAGTAAATAGGTACCCATGTCCTTATCTGTTGACTAAACTGTTTTTACTGTCTTAAAATTGCTGAGCTTTCTGTAGATCCCTTTTAAAAATCAGTGGATACTTCTATAAACCCAGTACCTTCTAAATATCAAGTGCTCGTTCTTGGAAAGAAGTTTAAAAGTAGAGGATGAGCTTTATGTTGATTGTTTCTTTTCCCAGTTCTTGACTCTAGACTTCAGGTGTTAAGTGCCACTTCATTTCTCAGAAGTGACTCAATACTGAAGCCAGCTCAGTGTGACTTCTCTGTACTCCACTGATTGTGCACACTGATCTTGTGTCTGACTGTACTGCAGATTCAAGGGTAGCCTTACTCTTTTGCACTTCTAGACGAGAATTAAAGAATCTTAAAGCACTTTACAAGCGTTAAATAAACCTACAAACACAAAAAATAGAGAAAAAGTGTTAGACTTATGTTAATGATTGTTAAAGCATCACCATGGTGCCTGATGAAACTGGAACATTAGGCACAGACCAGTGTTTTTGTAGTTACTGCATTGCTTATCTTCCCTAATGAGATTTTTAGTAGATGAAAATTTTACCTGAATATCCATGGGAAATTTTATTTGTGTTGTCACATGGTTGACTGAATTTCAGGGCACTCTGCCAGACTGGACAGTAAATTCAATGTGGACATGTCAGGAAAGGTTGTCACGTTCCTGTGATTAAGAGTAATGTCCAAACTTTCAGTTTTGCATCTGCCTTTATTTTTAGAAGTTCTTCTTTCAAGAGACACTTCAGTGTTCTAGCTCTCTTGCTCCATTCTTGCCCAAAAATGCCCAGATTGGTTTGCCATTTCTTCACTTCATCAGCAGTGTATTTTATTAACCTATGGTTTCAGGCAGCATTCTGTCTTCTGTCATGCTTCCCATCATTGTAAAGCTTATCAAGAGTTTTTTCCAGCAAACTTCTCTTTTAAGGAATTAGATGTGATGGTGTTCCAGTTTTTTTAGAGCACTGTTGTTTTTTGTTTTTTGGGATTTTTTTATATTAAAGATTCACCAATCCAGAGAGGAGTAAGGGGAAAGAGTGATTTGCATACATATATTAGGGCCAATTAAATGTTCTGTCTACAAAAGCACTGTATGCCAGTGTAATGGTAGGATACAAAATCAGGATCAATTTTGAAAGTGCAGATTTTGCATTCTGTATAGGCATACAGCAAGGCCAGAATGTGCATATGGAGGTAGCACATTGAAAAGACACATGCCTACCTTAAGCAATGTTTCCTATTTTGTGACAGGGTTCGTTCTTTAGCACATAAGCTGATAGAGGCAGAACTGAAAAAAACCCAAACCTGAAAAGAACTGATACAAAACATACAGTAGCCATAACTAATGCCATTTTGTGGGCATCTTGACTGTGCTGATTCTGTTTACTGTTGTCTCCGCCAATGAAAATGGAATGCAGTCCAAAGCTGCTAGTATTAGATGAATCAATCCAGCCTACAATTGCATCATTTATGTCCTATATTTTCTGAATTTCTATATCTGTGTGTCAGCTCTGGAACTTCCACTGAGGTTCACTAGCTGACGTTCATGCTTACCATATCAAAACAGAAAAAAGAGATGCATACTGTTTTTTCAACGGAGTAACTCTTGGCAGTGTTAACTTAAAAGACTGAATGGTTTTATAGGAGGTGTGTTATATAGCATAAGCCAAATAGAACATGTAAAATCTGGGAACTCACTGGCCGGGTAAGCAGTTCTGCTAAAAACAATGGGAGAATTTTGCTAGACAGCAAACTGAACATGAGCCAGTAGTAGGCTGTGACAACAAAGGAGGACAGCATTACCTTGGACTGTAATAACAGCAGCACAGCCAGAAGCTCAAGGAAAGTTATTATCCTATTCTACTCCACAGTTACTAGGTCATATTTAGAAGACCATTTCCAATGTTGAGTGTCCCAGTGCAAGAAAGCTAACAACAGACTGGAATGAGTTCAGTGGAGGGCCACCAAGGTTATCTTTGGGGATGCAGCGCTTGCACTTTGAGGGGAGGCTGCAGAAACTGGGCTTGTTCAGTCTGCACAACAGTTGTTTTTCCAGGGACCTAACAAACAGCTGCCTCCAGCACCTACAAGGAGGCTACTAAGAATGTGGATTTAGACTCTCAACAGTGGTGGGAGGACAACAGGGAATAGGCCTATGTTGAAAGAGGGGAGGTTGTGTCTGGATACAAGGAAAAACTTTTTTCTATGCAAGAACAATCAGACAGTGGAATTGGTTGACTGGTGAGGCTGTGAAGGCCTCAACCTTGGAGGCTTTCAAGAACCAGGTGGCTAAAGCCCTGAGCAGCCTTTTCTGACATCATGGCTGACCCTTCTTTAGGTGGAAATAGATTGAATTCGAGCTCTTCCAGAGTCCCTGATTATCCTGTGGTCCTATGTTATTGTACAAAAATCCGAGTAAGTTTTCACTCAGGTGATATTATACAGGAGTTCAGATTATCTGAGTTTCAGTTCATCTGCTTTTAAGAGATTGGGGCCTTGGCCCAAGGGATAATCAAAATTGACAGTGTCACTGTATTCAAATCTAGTGTTTGTACAATTCTGAAAAAAAAAACCCACAAGATAACACATGGAAGTCTTAACTTTTAACATATGACTGACGATTAAATAAGACTTGTCTTCAATTCCACTAGAATGTGCTTGGTGGCAGTATTTTGCATTTTGTGTGTGTGATTAGAGTATTTTTCTTTTAAATAAGCTTCCTGAAAGTTTATTTAATGAAACCAAGTGGCACACTACATTTTGGCTGTAATATATATTCTTTTAAATCTCTCTGCCAAAAGATTATATTGTGTTTTTATTTTAAAAAGATAATTTGTGCTCCATTTCAAATTAAATATTGCATCCTTGGGAAAATATATTTCTGATCAAAGGAAATATTTGGCCTAGTGACACTGAAGTTAAAAAGGGAGTGAAACAAAATTTGAATAAAAATGTCCATGTTTTCTAATCTACCTCTGCCACACAGGTCTTGTGCCTTATTTTACAGATATTGCTCACTTTGTAGCTACACAATAAATCAGTTTTGAAATAATATACATTTGTTGCTACCTTGCTTACATCATTAATAAATTCTTTCCCCTTCTGCACAAAAAAGCTGTCTAGAGACAGAGTTATTTTTTTAGTTTTCATTGGTGTTTCATAACTGCCTAGTACTACGAGAAATCACTAAAGCATAGGAGTTCATCCCAGACATCATAACATTTTTTTTCTTCAAGACTGGGGAACAAGTACTTTTATTGCATATTGGGTCATTTGAAAAATTATTTTTAAAGTCTAATGACCGAGGGGGTTTTGAAACTCAAAATGATCATAAATTGATCTGGAAATGGACGTATGTAAACTTTGCAAGGAACACCTAAAGCACATTTTGTGGAAACAACCCACACTTTCTTCAAATTGCATCAAACGTTAGTGTTGGAGGAAACACAGTTTTATTTATCGTATCTCATGAAAATACAGGGTAAAGGAAGCAGACCAGCCTCTGCTTTCATTTGTACCACGACAAAATAGCACAGAAGTGAATGGCAATGCTTACACAGATTTCAGTGGAGTTGCATTTCAATCTTTCAGTCTTTTTCAGTCTTCTTATTTTACTGTTATAGATCAGAGCATGGCCTATGGTGTGTTTAGCAAAGAACCTGTCAGCTCAATGCTGTTTGCAAGTATTTCACCAATTCCATTGTTTTTATTAAGTTATAATCAGTCTTATTTTATGGATTTTGGTTCACAGTTCGATATTTTCATTATTTTATTCTAGTGCAGACGTTAATCCATGCCGACTTTTTTGGTTTGGGTTTTTGTTGTTGTTTTTTAAGTGAGATACTTTAACAATCTTTGTAGAGCAATCAACTGGAAAATCACTGAAATCATTACTACCGGGTAGCACCTAGATCAAAATAAGTTCTGATATGGATGAAGAGATTTTCTGATGTGGCTAGTGAACACATAATTCATAGAATCATAGAATGCTTTGTGTCAGAAGGGACTTAATCTAGTTCCAAACCCCTGCCATGGACAGTGACACCTTCCACTAGATCACATTGCTCAAAGCCTTGTCCAGTGGATGGGGCATCCACAGCATCTCTGGGCAACCTGTGCCATCACCTCACCATTCCTACCGTAAAATACTTCTTCCTAATATCTCATCTAAATCTACCCACTGTTAGTTTGGAGCTGTTACTCCTTGTCCTGTCATGAAGCACCCTTGTAAAAAGTCTTTGGCTTTCTTGTAGGCCCCTGTATGTACTAGAAGTTGATTCTTAAGGTTTCCCCAGAGCCTCCTCTCCTCCAGGCTGAACAATTCAAACTCTTTCAGTCTGTCTTCATAGGAGAGGTGCCCTAAGCCTCTGATATTCTTTCTGGGACACCTCTGGACTTGCTTTAATAGGTCCATGTCCTCCTTTTGTCAGTGCCCTCAGAGCTGAATGCAGCACCCCAGGTTGGGTCTCATGAGAGCAGAGCAGAGGTGGAGAAGCCCCTCCCTCAAGTTGCTGGCCATGCTGCTTTTGATGCAGTCCAGGATATGGTTGGCTTTCTGGGCTGCAAATGCACATGTTACTGGCTCATATTCAGTTTTTAATTCATCAGTACCCCTAAGTCCTTCTCCATGGCACTGCCCTCAGTCCACTCATGGCTCAGCCTGTATTTGTGCTTGGGATTGCCCCACCCTATGTGCAGGACCTTGCCCTTGGCCTTGTTGAACTCTTGAGGTTCACACAGGCCACCTCTCAAGTCTGACAATGTCTCTCCCAATGGCATCTCTTCCCTCCAGTGTGTTGACTGCACCAAACAGCTTGATGTCATCAGCAAACTTGCTGAAAACACACTCAATCCCACTGTCCATGTTAGTGCCAATCCCAATGCTGACCCCTGAAGAGCGCCACTTGCCCCTGATCAGACATTGAACCATTGAGGCAACTCTTTGAGTACAATCATCCATACAATTCCATATCCATTGAATGGTCCATCCATCAAATCCATGTCTCTCCAATTTAGAGACAAGGATGTTGTGCAGAACCGTGTTGAATGCGTTTCACAGTCCATGCAGATGATGTAAATCTCTCTTCCCTTACCCATCAATGCTATAATCCTGTCACAGAAGGCCACCAAATTTGTCAGGCATGATTTGTGTTGAGTGAAGGCATGTTAATCGTCACCAATCACCCCTTTATTTTCCATGTGCCTTAGCGTAATTTCCAGAAGGATCTGCTCCATGATCTTGCCGGGCACACAAATGAAACTGACTGGCCTGTAGTTTCCCAGGTCTTTATTTGTTCTGTTTTTAAAAATGGTGGTTTCCCCTTTCCCAGACATTGGAAACTTCACTGGACTGCCACAACTTCTCAAATATGATAGATGGTGTCTTATCTACTTATCTGCCAGTTCCTTCAGGACCTGTGTACACATCTTTTCAGGTCCCATGGATTTGTGCACCTTAGTGTTCCTTAGATGATCTTGAACCTGATCTTCTCATACAGTGGGTGCTTTTTTGTTCTCACGGCCTTTGCCTTTTGTGACTTGTGCAGTGTGGCTGGAGCACTTGTTGGTGAAGACTGAGGCAAAAAAGTAATTGAGTTCCTCAGCTTTCTTCATGTTGCAGGCAACCAATTGTCTTGTTTTCTTTTGGAGAGGGCTCACCTTCTCCCATGTCTTTCTTTTATCACCAGCATACCTATAGAAGCTTTTCATATTGCCCTTGACATCCCTGGCCAGATTTAATTCTGTCAGGGTGTCTATCAGTCAAGTACATCTCAACAGTGTCACGCTTTTCCACCATACTAGTTTATTTTTATGAAATTTACTTGCCACAATATTTACCTGGATATACAAAATGGGAACTTCATGACATCAGTTTTCTGAAGGTCTTTCCAAATAGATACTTTGATTTATATTTTTTCCCATAGAATTTCATCTGGAAGAAGCTCTTTTCTTGTGAACATCCAAAACATTACCTTGAAAGAATGAATAGAAAATGATAATTTCTATGTATTATATTCTAGACTATGGTCTTTTCCTAACTGTAGAACTTCAGTTAAGACTACTCTTTGAAGTTTATAATAATTTCTTTGTTTTTATTAAGTTGTCTCGTATTTTGCATAATGGATACATTCACAGGGTGTCCTGCTGCTCATGTGAAAACTGCAGGAGTTCTATCAATGTCAACTTATATTTAAAAATTAAATTCTATCCAAAGTTTTAGCTATCCTTCATTAATTCACTGTAATGGATTCAATAATGCTAGATAAACCAATGACACAAGAGTAAGTTCATGATTTCACCAAGATTTTTTTGTGTTTAAGTTGATAGTGGTAAGTTTATTTGTCTCTTGGAAAAAATTCAGTGACAACCCATCAACCAACCTGCAAAAAGGATTTTCCTGTTTTCCTCATATCTGATTCCACTTTCCTCTAGATATTAAGAGGGACTTCTGTAAAAGAAATAACATTGTATGTAATTATTCAAAGTTCTCCTCATGCAGAAAAATTACATTAGCTTTGGGGATTTAATTATCCAGAACTGTCTTATATTTTTAATTGCAGTGTGCTTCTACTGCTGGAGAAGGAGGTGAGTAGTGTATCTATACGGATCCTACATTCTCCTATAGGGGATCTGTGGATTTGTGCTGTAAGTTACTAAACTAACAATGTGGGTTTCTTGCTTTCGAATACTTTTTTAGGCTGTTTGTCAGACTACTTATAGTCTCATTTCCATGTCAGTAGTCAGTGTTATAAATTTTTAAAATTATAGAGAACATGACATTGTTTTAATTTTGTGAGTGCTCAGTTAAGGGTTGTTTATTTTATGAAAGTACAAGGACTCTTCTAACTAGGATCTGTCATCCACCCAGCTGCAATGAGAAGAGGCAGACTGAACTACTGAAGTCGGCTCTCAGTATAGCATGTTATGTGAAAGCCTTTCTGCTCCATCCAAATGCAAGAGCAGTTCATATCTTAAAGCATTTATTTCTATTTATGTTGGACTGGCTGAAGCATCCAAGTGTTACTTTTTCTCAAACAGCTCAATGTTTTTATGTTACTGTTAACATTTGAGCAAGTGCTAAGCCAAAATAATTTTGTCCCATAGACCTCAGATGAAGTTGATGTGAGTTAAAGAGGCTTTTTATTACTGCATTTTTTGTGTGTAATGTACTTTGGTTTGTTTTTCTAAATAAATGGAATAATCTCTCTGTAGTTCCATTAGGCTTCCCAGCAACAATTCTAAAGCAATTCTTCACGGAAATCTTTAGAAATTGATTATCAGATGTACACAGTTGACTATGTAAGGAAGTAGACTGTTCAGCAAGTCAGCTGCTGTTTGTCAACTCCTATCTGCATGTTCTTGCTGTGCAGCAAATGTGAGGTAACTCTGCAGAACCATTCAGGGAAGAGAAATTTGGTTCAAAAAGCTGACAAACTTGTTATCCCACATTCACATGTCTGTGCCATTGTTCATCACAATTTTGCCTGATAAACCTCATCTAACCATTCCTCATCTGAAGTATGTCTTCACATTTTGGTTTAGATAGTCAGCTGAAGTCAGAAATATTTATACCATCTGATTATGGAACAATGGGAATAGCTTTCTCAGAGGGTTCTCTCTACTTTTCTAGTAGCAGAGGAAATATCGTGACTGTAGGCTTTCTCAGCAACATGACGTGTGCTTTTGGGTAAGGAAGACATTGTCACATCTAATTCGTTAATGATTTGGAACCATGATTTTTCTTTAAGAAATTTTTTATATGAGTTTTTTGGTGTAAGCAAGAAAATCATGACCAAGCAAGTCGAGCTGTTCTGACATTTACATCTTGGAAGATAAGCTGCACTGCTGGAAGACTGTACAGACATTATCTTTCAGTTTCCATGCTGGAGAATTCGGATATATTTTGAAATTACCGTCAAGTTGTATGAAGCAGATGAAATTTTTTTCAGTATTTCTGTAATTATGGTAAATAAAAGAAATGAAACTGGGACATAGTTGCAGGCAACTTGAAGGTAATGCGTTTTTTAAAAAAGAAAAAAAGTTTAAGTTTTGCAAAATTTGCTTGAAGTTGTTTTAAAATTTGTTACTGTACCTTTTTTGTCCTGCACTTTCTGTTCCAATTCTTGCCCTCAAACTCATTAGTATTTAGTATTTAATCCCTCTATACTACCCAGCGCTGCAGGTGCTGAAAGAGTACAGTTACAACAAAAAGGGATTTTATTTTGGTTTTTTTTTAAATGATGTTCAGTTCAAGGCATCATTGTGATCAGAACCAGTTTCCATTAGGCCATTCAAACCATGTCTCTTAGGCTAAACTTGTGATTCTGGAACAGCAAGTGCCAGGTTGAGATTCATTAGAACTAGAGAAGATGTGGATCAAGGCTTCTGAGAGAGAAAGAGACAAGACAGAGTCAATATCAGATTTCACTCCAGAAATTTGCTAATCCTATTATTTTTGTTAATAACCTTTTTTTGGCAAAAGTTCACAGCTTTCCATGATGACAACTTGAGGATTCAAATATGGCAGTATATCAGAGATGGCTGTTTTTTGTTTTTTTTTTTCTTTTTAGAGAGCACTATATGTTTGTTGTTTTGTTTTTTGGTTTTGTGGGTTTTTTTGGTAAATAAGATTCCTAAAATGGGTCTTAACCTGGATGCTGAAGTTGCTCAATGTTTTGTAAACTTTACTAACAAATTTATGCCACTCTCACATTTAAAAAACCCCAAAAAACTAGTAAAAGGGCAAATCTCGAAGAGGTAGTGTGCAGTACCAATACATTTTCTGCAGGGGGGTTGGACTAGATGATCTCTAATGGTCACTTCCAACCCTACCATTCTATGATTCTCTGCAAGTAAAACTGATCCAGTAAGAATTACTGTGTAACTAGATTCTGTAGTAATGCTGTCAAAAAACCCTAACATTATACCTGTATAAAGTTTCTTGTCAGTCAAAACAGAATCATGTGCATATCTGTGTTACTTCTGCATATTTTTTTTCAGACTTGTGAGAAGCAGGAAATAGAAGGGTCATCAAGAGTTGGTTTTTTTTTTTTTTTTTTATATGATTGAACTTTGAATCTTTAGGGAAGGGAACAGTATATCTCGTGTGACTGACTGATGGGGGTACTTTCAGCATACATATTAATTTTTTTTTACTTAAAAACAAGACTTGGGAACCAGGCATGATCTGTAGATTGGTTAATAAGTAAAACAGGAATGCAATTACATTTAAACCCATCATTTTAAAATATGTGCACTGCACACACTAGCTACAGAAGGAGGATTACAAGTGTTTGCTGAACATAAACATTTAACTTTCTCAGTGCTCCCAAATAACATTTCATAGCATAATACTTTCTACATTCCTTAAGACAATTGAGAATAAATTCTAAAATGAGGAAAGAATCTGTGACATTTTTATAAGAATGAATATGAGACTTTGACCATTGTTTCCATTTAACTATTTGACTCAGCATTGGGGACACTGTGTATTTTTACCTATGTGTATACATATATAGCTGTCCTATACTGGGTTGATGCAGAATGGCTTAAGAGTGACTCATTAGAGAGGTGGCTCATAGCTCGTAATTTACCTCCCCAAGTATTAAACACTCTGTTGTTTGTAGGTAGAGCATTTGAATTTCTGCTCAACTACTTCCAATGAAACTGGCATTGGCTGATACATGCACAGCAATAAAATGGGTTCAATTCATTCCTTTTGATCATTCCTAGCTATTCAGTTGGTGCTTAACAATACAGGTTGAATAAAATAAAAGCATAGATTATTGATATTCAGGGAAAGAAAATTCTTTAAACTGAAAAAAATCCAGTTCTGACTTTCACAGTCTGAGTATTTGGGGTAATACCTTCTCTCTGTTCACATTTATTTGTTCCCATGACACACAATATTTTTATAGCATGATAATTTCTGCAAAAAGGTGTCCTTATATGTGGAAATACTCATATTCTCCCCAGTGCTGACAAGGGTTTGCTTCAGGCACCCTGCTTCTAAAATTATGTGCACTAATAGCAGAGAATTCAGAATGGAACAGAGGAATGAAGAGAGATCTGTGATTTCTTACCTACAAGGAGAGCTCAGGTTGTTTATTTGAAAGAGAAAATTTTAGGGGAACATGAACAGCCTTCAGAAGTATGTGAAAGAGCATTGAAAAGAGGAAGAGGCAAACAATAAGTTAAAACTGGGATGAACAAAGTTTGCTGTCATATAAAGTTTTTATTTGCAGAAGGATCTCAACTAGTCTGATTGTTTGTATTGGAACATTTGTACAGTCAACTTTAAAGACTTCTGTGTTGCGCTGGGAGTTATCCAGACAGTGAGAGAATCAGTATTAAACACTTTAAATGACGGATCATGAACTTTCAATAGCAAGTACTTAAGGCCTTTGTGACCATGAAAAATTTGCATGTAGTTCATGAAGTGGAATATGCTCACATCGAATGTTACTTAAATAATTCTGAATGTTGAAAGACTGTTCAGTCATTGATTCTGAACTCAAAGAGTCAACTATTCCCATGAACTATCCAGCCACACTTGGTATTTATTTTCATTTCTGAATCATTCAGGATTACTATTTCTAGGTATATTCAACCCTTATGTTTCAGATTATTTCCTAGTACTAACTTGAATTAATTTAAGTTAGCATTACATGTTTATTTTGCGCTGATATTTCTAGTCTCCCATGTCTTCTCCCATGTCTATGTATTTATCACTTCTTGTTGGTAGAACTGTGAATAAACAGTTATGCTTGGAAAAAGAAAATATCTGATGAACATCTTTTCCAAATTATATCTTTAAATATTTCAGAATCATTGGCATGCTTAAAATTATCTTTTAGTGTCACAGAAATCAGCTAAATCCCAGAAAACTGTGAAGCAAAAAAAAATATTGTTGCCTATTTTAAATGACTCTGTCCCTTAACATTCAGTTTCCTTTCTGTTCCTGAAATAATTTCACCCTCTCCTCCAGTCTGATTAATATCCCTAGAAAATTAATAGAATATATGTCATGTGAGAAAATTACTAGCTAGATAATGTTTGATTCTAAAGATGGCACACTGCTGCTTTTAATAAGATAAGAAAGCAGGAATGGCTTATGAGTCTTGTGTCTTAACTTATGTGGAGATTTCCAGTAATTGAGTGGGGTACTGTAAAATTCGATTTTTCATGTAGGACATCAATATCCAAATTGTGAGGAATCCATGAGTAAAATGGGAACTCGGGGTTAGCATCAGAAAGTAGTAAACAGATAAAAAAAAGTCACTGTACTGGTTTCTGAAACATTGTCCAATACTCATTTGTAGAATAAAGTAGACGATAAAAGGCCACAACTCAGATGTTGCTCTGTGTGTGTGTGTGAGACTGCTTCTAGGGATTTCGTAGCAGAACATAACAGTTAGACAGTTTTGTCGTTTAATTGAACTGTCATATATTTTGTTGCCTACCCAGTAGCAAGGTAACCAAACATTAGCAAGGGAAACATTTTGGAAAAAGTAAAACTTATTGCACTTTTATGTCAAAATTTAGACATGACTGAAGTCTGTGTGTCAATCCTTGTTCAAACTTAGGCTATTTGTAAATAAATTTGAAGTTTAAATTGTACATGCACTTCGTTCTATTGATTTAAAACGGATTCTTTGCCATTTTATTAAGGAAGGTAGGTAGATACTCACAAGATAATGGCTAGCAAATGAAATTCGTATAAATATAGCTAAATAAGCAGTGAAGAATCACTGAGAAGAGAGATTTGGCCACCCAACTGTTTTCTGTTTTCACTCCATGATGGTAGGGGAGTCTTCTTCTGTGCTGGTTTTTCCTGATTCTTTCTCCATCTTCCTCCCTCCTTCTCTCTTTTGCCTTCTCCCTATTTTCATTGCTCTCATTTAATTTGTGATATGTGCATCACAAAGGTACCTTGTGCTACCTGAGAACACAAACCAAATGTTGTGTTTGTGTTACAACCTACCTTCAAGTATTTTAGGAATGGTCCCTTGATAGTGACTGAAGTGAATATTTTAAAGTTTTTCAGTGTTGTGCAGTCTTCCTACCTGATGAGCCATTTTTAAATGCTTTCTCAAAAGTCAAGTTCTGTTTGCTAGAGTCTTGAGTCTGGTTATGTAACACTACCTGTTGCTTGGAGTCCCATTTATCCCCGTCAGTGAAAAAAAGTGGTAAGAAAGCACTTCTGCTCCTATGACAGGCAGGACTTTATCACTTTTCTCCAGAGAGCTTCTTAGCACATCCTGCATGTATTTCTGAAACTGATTTTGTTTTTTTCAAATGCTTTTAATTTTTCTTGATTACTGTCAGAGCCACTCAAAGAATTTGAATGACTGTATCCCATAGTTCTGGTGTGGAAGTAACAATGAAGAGTAGTAATAATTTCCCTGCAACAACCATAATTTTATGGACTGCTACTAGACCCTCTCTCAGCTGTCTTTTTTTTCTATACAAAACCTGTAGGCCTTGCCCAGCACCCTTTGCTATCTCGGTGAAATATCCTGATCTGTGAACTAAAGTGGGTACTTGATTGCATCCATCATTGCAGGCTTGCGAAATGGCCAGATACATCTATTCTGACTTAACTTGAAGTTTATGTTGGCACACAATGACGTGTATATAGACCTTTCTTATTAAGGTAGGGTACTAACTGACAAAACATGAGTCAATTAATTTATCCAAGCTGTCTTTTGTATGTGTTTCAAAAGGTTCATAGAGGAAAAAATTCTGTGCGGGACAGTCGTTCCTGACAATCATGTAGTCAGAAAAAATAGTGCACTGGAAAGTTTAGTATAAAAACAAACATACACAAAAATACACACATGCAAGCACTTTGTGTAAGAAAAGCCCTGGTAAGAATCTAAAAAATTGGAATCATTACAGTAGTGAAAATATAATTGAAAATATAGTGAAACCAGTAAGTATTAGTGAGAGTGAAAGTTGCTTGGGCTTCTGTCCATTTGCAGAGCTTCTGTCTCAGGTGTAGTGCAGTTACACCTGGATACAGATGCTTACTCTTGAGTCTGAACCACAGAATTAAGCATGTAAGGGAATGGTACTTGGGGGCAAAAAAATATTGGTGGTAGGAGGAATGATGTAATATTGTGGCAAAGTTACAGAATAAACAATACTTTACACTTCTCAGAGTGTACCCTGGCTTCTCCCTGAGCCTTGCTCTGGACAGAACCATGTGTTTCAGTTGCTGGGAGACTGGGAATAACGGAGCAGCCTTTCTCTGCCTGTTTCCCAGCTGTATTTGCTCATTCAGTTTGGCACCTGTGAGCCCCTTCACTATGGGAGGATGTAGGCGTGTAACTAGGGCACTTCCTCAGGGGACTTGGAAATGGTCTTCATTTTACCCTTTTGCTATGTGTAGGAAAAAGTGTAGAAAGAGTAAGATGCTCATACGCCTGTGTCTGTCTTGTACCTTCAGCTTGCCTGCACTGTACTTTCCTTTGTCTGCACTGTAATTCCCTTTTATGTCAGAGATGATGATGTTGGATGTGCTCTTCCTGTCTATTTAAATCTCTGAAAGCTCAATGCCCTTGTCTATGCTGAGCTGAAATTTTCTAGCCTCAGTATGCCAGATGTCTGTAAATGGCTAGAGGGAAAAGATGACCTTGTTCTTATTTCTAAATGCCAGAGGTGCCACCAACAGAAGGTATCAAGGTGATCCTTCTTGCAGAAGACTTAATAGCCATTCTGTGGTTTTTAGGTAAGAAATATAAATGTTCTGGTTTGTTTTTTTTTTTTTCTTATTGATCTAAAATAGTCTCCAAAGGAAGATTTTTCCAGGCACAGTGTTTATGAAACTCTGGAGAGGATGGAGTGGCACTTAAATCTTTAGATGGTTCTTGAAAGTTGCTCAGTCAAAGTAAATTTGAATTACACTGTATGTGGATGTAGCTGAAACCCTATGCTACCTATAGTAGGGGGAGAGATGTGATATAGAGCCTGTGTGTTTAGTCTGGGGAATGGCAAATACTTCGAGGGGCATGTGGTTCCTCTTGCCCCATTTTTTAAAAAATGAGTTGGACAGATTGTGGAACTTTTCTCTCCTGTGTGATAGAATTGCAATGCGCTGGTGACTATGGAGAAGGTTGTTCTCTGAACCGTTTCCATCATCTTGATAGCTAGATATTAATGCAGGCTGTTGCCATGCATAGTGAACCCTCTGGAATCTTAATTACAAATTATATATACAGGAGTGACATCGTAGGTGCAAAGCCTACCATGATGATTAAATTGTAGTGCAGAAAGTATGACTATCTCCAAAAAGTGTGCTTTGGCTTCTAAGAGAAAATCCTCAACATTCTTTCATAAGAAAAAAGGTAATTATTAGAGCTTTTCTTCCAACTCAGATTTTGAAGATATACCCATGTGCAAGAAGAGGAGGAGGAAAAGCAATCTTTTTTTTCTGAAGTGACAAGTGACACCACTTCTTTTTTTTTTTTTTTTTTTCAGTCCAGTTTCCCAGGGATGTCTTGTCCAAGTGGCCTCACACTTTCCCAAAATAATTTCCTCTGGCTACAGACCAAGCACAAAAACTTCAGGCAAAAAAAAAATGTTTCTTTAAAAAAAAGACTGAAAGGGTATCTGTTGAGAGAGGGAAAAACTTTCAGACTTATCATGATAAAAATGTAACGATATATCTAATAAAGTTTAGGGGTAATAATCACATGTTAAAACCAAATTCTGAATTTTGTATGGATGCTGTGGATTTTCTTCAGTCTAGTCCGTACACATACAGTATGTAGGGAACATCAAATTGAAAGACCTCAGTGACATGTCAGACTTCTTCCTAATCAGGTACTGGCAGTGTTCTGTCCTGTTACCATTTGCAGGACTCCTTCCCAAGATCTGTGGTGGAAGGAAGTGGCACTGGAAGTGACTTGCTGGCCTCATTGCTGTTTATTCCCAAGGGAACAGCAAGCGGGTCCAGTAAAAAGCATAGGGTTGTATAACCCTTTCATTCCAGTATTTTGACCACTACTTTGGCTATTTTTCAAAAATGTCAAATTCAAAGCCCTCATTGAACATAGGTTTCAGCAGTTGCTTATTCCAGAAGCTTGTGCAATATCTGCATCCTCAGAATGGACATGTGCCAATGGGAAAGGTGAGATTTATGTTTCAGGTTTGTATTTTGCAATGATGTCTAGATTTCTTAAGCTAGGTCAAGTCCTCTTTGTTCTTTTGCGTTGTACAAAAAAAAAAGCAATACATCATCCCCTGGGAAGTTTAAAATCTTGACAGATTTAGTAATCTAAATATTGGAGAGCACAACATTTGCACTCTTCTCCTTTAGAGATTTGCTATAGAATAATATGAACCATCCACCTTCTAGCGTCTATTTTCTTGCAGTTGCAGAGGAGAAGGATCTTTTTGTACAGAAAAAGAATCATATTGCTAGCTACTGATAGAAATAAAAATAGAAATGTCTCTTTTTTTTAAAAAAAAAAAAGAGAATTTAAAGAGATTTCTCTAAAAGTACTGGATGGTTATGGCACGTCACTGGACTATGTGTATTGTTGGTATGTCAGCAATGTTAACCTTAAAAACAGGAACTAAGCTATCCTTTGGGTCAGTTGTTGAATTTAACACAAAAACTTTGTTTTTGAAAGATCCAGGAGTGAGCAGTGGTTGCATAGTTTCTTCGCCTTTTAGGGTTAGATTTCCTATGACCTGTATCTTGCAGGAATGGTATCTGTAGCTGTTTCCCATTTGTGGAGCGAAAGATAGACAAGCCCTTCTGTCTATCAGAGCATGCTATTTTGAGAAACTACACAAGTAAATATTCAGCAGCAACATTACAGTGTCAGACTGTTGCATGTGTAAAGTGTAAAACATGGAAATGAGTAATGTGGCCCTTATACTTGAAATACTTTTCACACATATGGAAGTAGTCAGTAGACTCAATTAATGAAAATGATAGTGTGAATGGGGTAGAGAGGAATAAAACTTGCTCATTACAAAGGGGATTCCATTATTTAAGAAGGAGTGCACGTACATTGTGGCTTAGAGTAATTTATTCCATGTTTTAGTAAATGTTCTATTAAAATGCAAAATGAGTGTTTGAGCTGCTGCCAACAACATTTATTATAAATCACTCGCTTTCTAATAGATAAATGCTACTTTCCACTTAAATTTCAGACAGATGTTATCTTTAGATTCAGCAATGTCCTAATTTGGGCATAAATATATTTCCCCTTTTTAACAAAGAAATAAAAATGCTAAAAAGAGCAGAGGTAAGAGGGTTTCTTTTCACACTGTCTAGGCCAGCCATTTGACATTGGTAACATATGACATGCATCAAAACCTCACAAAACATGTATGGAAAGTGATACTAGTGGGATTACTTTCTAAACTTGGTGTGGTTTCTAAGCTTGAAGTGAGTCAGTGCCTGTCGCTTACCTGAAAACCGATATCAACTGAAGCAGGTGTGATGATATATTTCACAGCTCTGAGTATCTTCCTTGAGGAGCTTTCAGCAATTGTAAAGCATCACTACGGCGTTATGCTACAGGAGAACCAGCCTCAGCTGCATGCATCGGTAGCTTATTGGGGTTTTTCTGCCATCACAGCAAGCACTGGAAGAAATGCCCTTGTGCAATAGCCTCTTCAGGAAGGGAAAATGCCTGCAATTTGTACAATCCTTGCCATCTCTGGTGAACTAATGTTGGAGGATGTTATGATGCAGGCATTTGTATCTTAGAACTGGAAGGATTTGCATCTGAATAATATGATTTGAATGCGTTATTAAAAATATTTCAAATAATGAACCATTCAGAATAGCTATTCTAAAGGCAGCTTGCTTGCTTTAAAAACCTCCTTGGCCTTCTGCTCCTTTGTTTTCTTGAATGCTCATATTTTCCCCCAAAATTCATGATTACAGTGTGGCAGACAAATCATTCTAGGTGGAATTGCCCTCAAATGCCTTTTTTTTTTTTTTTTGGTCTAAATCCCAGTGACAGTCAATGGGATTTGTGCTCCAAAACCAGTTATTTGTTTTAAAAATCCTACCTAATGAAAACAAATTACCATCTCAGTTTTACTGGGTAACAGTTACAGAGCCTGCATGTAAATTATTTCCTTAGTGCAGGGGGAGGACAAAATGTTTTTAGTGATTAGTTTGAAGTAGTGGTTAATCCAGTTACAACAAAAGTAATTGTTATTTTTCACTTCAGTGTCTGTTGAGTGAATGAAGCCAAAGATAAAACAGTATGTATTCAGCTAAATGCTGGTAGCCATGGAGAGAAGCAGCAGCTAATTGAAACCCAAAAAAGTAATAGACATGAGTGTTCTAGACAAAATAGTTTTGTCCAAGAAAGTAAAAGGCATGTGGTAACAATGAGCTCAACTACATTTCATTTTTGCTGTGAGATGGTTACAGATAAAAAGTACCGTGCAATTAACTGTTTAATCCCAGTATTGGAATTGCAGCAGGACTTGATACAAATGAAATAGTTTCTTTAAATGCAAGACAACAAATATTTGCCCAATTAAACAGAAGTTAGTAGAGGCAAGTGATTTGCCAACTTAAAGAGCGGAATATTTGATCTCAGCATTCTTCAATGACTTTTGGATCTAAGTGTAGATGCTTTGATACTGAATGTCTACAGAAAGGAGAAAGAGAAATTGAAACAGAACTGGACAAACATCTTGGTCAGCACTTTGATCACAAAAACTATGAGAGAAAACACTTCATAGATATACACTAGTATAGGTAAAATTTTCTGGTGGACATAAATCTCTAAGAAAAAGTGACATAAAAGTGGTAGCCTCTTATTTCCGAAGTTTTATAAATGAAATACTTTGAAACAAAGTGTTTCAGATAGAAAAAACCCAACTAAATATTTGGAAGTATTTTTCAAAACCATTGTCATTCAAAAAATCGCTTTCAGTAGACCAAAGCACAAATAAAATTAAATACATAATTCCTTTTGATTTTCTAAAAACTGAAGACATAAATTTTTTCAGATTGTCATAACTTTTGCATCTGTCAGCAGTTTTTAAAGGTATTTGTACAGCCTTCATCAGCATGTATATGATCAGTATGAGAGCTCATTGATATAATGATCTCTGTCTTTCAGGTTAATGCCTCTGTGATAGACTACTTTTTTTATTACTGCAAAGATACTACCTACAGTTGCTGGCTCTAGCTTGGCTGTTCATCTGTGTCACTGAAGTTGAAGATATGATGGTGACTGGATTATAAATGGGAAAGGAAGTAAAATAGAATTTTCTTTTTTTTCCTGTTTCTTTGAAGGAAGTTAATAGCTGTTGAAAGATTCCCACAAACCCATGTACCCATTTAATTTTACATGAGTCCTGTTTAAGTGGAATATGACGTTTGCTGGTTGTTTTGCACAGAAATCAGCTTTACCCTATATTAATTATTTCATAGCATACAGTACTCAGTTCTTTCTGGTAACTGACATTAACAAAATCACCCAAAAACTGAATATTTTCAGTTTAAATGTGGAAGGAAAGAGAAAGCCTGGCTTTCTCATGTTGAAACATAGTTTCTTCATTTTTTCTCATGACGATGGTTGATTGCATTCTTCATTATTTCTGACAGTGTTTAATTTCCTTTTAGCTTTACCCTTTGCCTACAAAAATAAAAGGAGCAAAGCAACTTTCAAATAAAACAGGCAAGACAACTGATTTTAAAACAAAAAGAAAAAAAAAGAAAAAGAAGGGGGTGCCAAACCAAAACCCTGAATTCAAGTGCACCCACACAATGACTTTTAAGAGGATCCAGAAACAGACTGAATTTTGTGGTGCTGCTATGCTGCAGTTTGTCCATAACCCCACATGAGATATCGGGGCTCATAATTATGTGTGAGGTTTTAATAGGGCAAATGGATTGATTGAAAATAGTTTATGAAGAGGTTATGAGAAAAGACTTATCTAGTAAGCGCAGCCAAGATTTAAGCCATTATTTCAGATGTGAAGCATTTGGCAAGAAGAGATCATTTTCATCAAAAAAAGGAAGCCTTAGTTCATTATTTTTGGTCTGAGAATAATTTACTTCTTTGTTCAATACTGCTCAGTCTACCAGCAAACAAAATTATACAAATAGAATGAAATTTTTTTTTTTTTGGTTTAATGAAATGACATAGTGGTCTAAATACATGAAATTAATAATGTTATTTTACAACCATATAAAGTGTGACATATGACCTTTTAATTTGCAAAATTCAGACACGCTCCCCCACACAAAATCCACCTATTTATTTCTGAGCAGGAACTGGCACAGTTGGCCCAAGTGACTGTAAAGGTAAATAGCTCTGTTTGCTTACTATTGCAGTGCAGCATAGTTTCCACTGGATAGCTATGCTAAACTGATGCTACTTTAATGCAGTGATGTATATAAAAATAGATAGGCCTACTCAGAGACTTAATTTGACTGTACATCCAAGTTTTTTGATCAGAACACTTATCACAGCTTCAAGCTCTCCCTTCTTCCTAGTGAAGGCTCCTTTCTCACTGTCATGCTAGGATGTAGTTTGCTCCTCTTTCCCTCTTTCCTCTTTTACTTCCCATAGTACAATTACTGCAGACTCTTGACTTCTCTCACATGTTGTAGTACTTGGATCTCCCTTCATTGGCCTGTTCTTTTGGGAAGCAAAGTGTTTCTTTGCTGAGTTCTGGTGCTTGCTTCAGGGTACCATGGAAATTTGGGAGTATTCTTTGGCTTCTCAGAGATTTAATTCTGTTCTCCTGGATTCAAAAGATTTGATTACAGTAAGAACCATGCCTATGAAAAAGCAAGCAGACCTTGAAGGACATTTTTAAAAGCACAATCACCTTTGGAACAGTACACAAGCTCTGATAGGGTGGGCATAGAAAAGGAGGAAAGAAGTGAGACAAAGTGATCCATGACTAATATAGTCCAGACAAATTTGAATCTTAGGACAGATTTCAACTATGTCATGCACTGACTTAACTCTTGAGTCTACTGAAATCAGACTTCCAAGAGGCTTAGACTACTACTGATTGCTTTTATATCATCCTACCTTTTCGGTCCAGTTCTGATCAAGCGCTATAGTGTATTCAGTGTACCCACAAGTAACATTTAGAAGTATCTTGCTGCTACTGCTGATGATAAATTTGTGAAATAACATACATTTCCTGTGCCTTGTGTGTGCCAAGTTTATGCATGTCTGCATTCAAATACAGATGAAAAATTAAATTTGTTTGGCTTGAACAGTTTTCACTGACAGCATAACTCATTCCTTTTGAGTTCTGGATAAGCCATAGCTGAAACTATTTGTTCTGGTGTTACTGCCCAGTGCCTGAAAGCTTAAGTTAGAGCTGGCTTACTTTAAACCAAAGCAATGCTGAGACATACCAACAGCCAGGACAAAGGCGGTAGGCTGTCTCTTTCCCAGTCCTCCCAGTTCAACCACACTTCAGATAAAGTCTTTAAAGAAGGAGTAGACTTTGTTGCAGATGATACTGGGAATTCTGTATGACCTTCAGTAATTACATTGAAATGGATTTGTTTTTTTTTTTTAATTGTCTGATATTTGACAGTGGCCATATGTCTGCATATCCTTAATTTTTCGTGGTGGAAAACAAAATACAAATTTGATGTCTTGCAGTCTGGATAACTGCAGTGAAAGCACATTGTAAGATCTGAAAGTATCATCTCCTCTTTGTTGAAAGCATGCCTATTTAATCTTGACATCTAATTTATATCAGCACTTATCCAGGATCAAGAAAGCATCACTCCAGTTAAATCAAGACACTTTCCAGCTGACAGAAATGTTGGTTAGCATTGGCAATGTTGCACCTATGCCAAACATCAGCTTGATTTTAGAAGAAAGTGTGAAGCTTTTAATCCTGCCTACCAATTTGATAGGATGACTGTTTCGGAAGAAAAAGTGAGGAGACTTTCAGCTTACGAATCCATTTTAAAAAGTGTTCAAATCTTTTTGCAAGTGTATCTAGTAAACGCAAGACCAATTGTGATTTACAGTATGATTAGTGGCATTACTGTGGAAGCATAAGTCATCTGTAAATATGCTACAAATCAATAAAGTCTATGTTCCATCCCTGTCGGTTGCTGCTGGCTGAAAAAAGAAAAATTCTCGTAAATGAGAATTCATTGTTACCAACATTCTGTGGATGGATTATTCTTTCATTTTTCTTAACTAGGAAGTTATGTTTTATTAACATCTGAAGGTGTTTGCTTCTATATGAAAGCATTAAACATGGTTATGAACTTTTTATGGTGTTATTAGTGCTTTGAGATGCCTTAGTTTTGAAAAGAATCAGGAAGGTACTAAATCACTTTGGGATGTGTATCAAATTGATATGAAATATCTGTGGTCACTTACAAAAGGATGGGGAGATGGAGGAATAGTTTTTAAATTCTAGAATTTGTACTATGACTATACTAAAACAGATCCTTGCATCCTCAAATCTCATGGCTTCTATGCTGAATTATTCCTACAGAAAATACCTTCTTATGATTTACTGCTTCCAGTATACTGAATACAAACTTCTTCTCTGATATTGCAAGTTTTCCAAAATACCAAAGTGGTGTGAGAGAAAAATCGTCTGTATGTTTTGCCAAACAGATTGGCTTTGGCTACCCATATAAATTTTCTGGATCTTCTGATCAAACCCTCCACCCTGTTGCATATTAGGAATTCCTGCCAAATATAGCATTGAGCAGTGAGATAAATCTGAATTCTTTCATGTGAGCTACAGTAGATTTTTTTTTACTCTTATTTGTGATAAATCTTCTGTATATATTGTTATCAAAGTTGGTCAAGTAATTTCTTCCTCCAGTAGTTGAAAATATTGTTGTTACTGTTTTATTCCAGCCAATGTAACAAGCATTCTCAGAAAACTCTTACGAATACTCGTTACAAATACTACTGCTTTTCATTTCAGAATTTTTTGCAAATACATGTTGATAGCTTTTGTCATTATCCAAATTTGTAATAGCTGAGAAATTATATTTTTACTGGAAAATGACATCTGGGGATTGGAAAACAGAAAGCAGACAGGGCTCACCCACTGAAGTCAGTGGGACTCTTTCAGAAATTTCCATTTAGTGTGCCTGACAGGAATGGCTTTGAAGGTATCATGCTGCTTTAGTCAAGATATTTTCTAAAATATTGTTGGGGAAATATGGTTGCTGGTGGTTTTCATCAGGAATACTGGGTACAGCCAAATTACCTATTACTTGAAGAAAGCTTAATTCAAATAGGTGTGAAAAAAAGTGCTCTGGCTGTCTGGGAATGGAAAGATCGTACAAGAGAGAATAAGAAAGCTTATCCAGCATGGTCGGGCAAAACAAAAAGAGGGGTATGATCATAGTCTATAAATATATTAGAAAAAGAAGTGCTATTTAAGCTAAAGGAAATGCTGACACAAGAACAGATGGGTATAATCTAAGTGTACAGTTATTCTAGATTTTAGAACATTTTAAATTCTAAAAGAAATGAGAATCCATGGCAACTTTCCACTAAGAGTACCAACAGCAAAAAACACTAAAAAACCTCAACCCCCAAACCAAAAAACTCTAATTGATTATAAGCAGACCCTGAGCTCCATATGAAAAAGATTAAATGGCATGGTTGCCTGCAAAAACAAGGGACTGAACTCAATGACCCAAGAGTCCTTTCCAATCTGCTGTTCTTAATTAGATATATGAGCATCATGGGAGCTCTTCTAGCCTCCAGCCTGTTCCTGCAAGAGGATCTTTTTATTTATGTAACTTCTCACTGAAATACCTGCAAATCTGCAGATCCCCAATAACATGTAGGTGATATGGATTCTTGGATCATATTCCAGGGAGGGCTCATGATCTCAGAAGAAAATTCTGTATCTGGCTTCTGTTTTCCCTCTTGGTTTTGCATGCAGCTTCTGTTCCAGTTCCTGAAATCCCATTCTGTTCATAATTTCATGTTCCTTGGGAAGATTCTTCATGAAGAATTATTGAAAATGCTAATAAATCATACATTTATAATTAAAATCCATATGGCTAGAAATACTTTTGCACGTAGAATACCTGTTGCCAAGGCCTAAATGCTCTTGTCACTGAAATCAGTGCACATGAAGTATTCAGTGGTTTTCCTGTCCCTTGAACCAACATAATACCTTTCATCACTGCAGGTCAAGTCTTGTGCCAAGAAACTTTAAACACATACTTCCCATAGGATCAGTGGGTAAATGTTAAGGTAGCCTAAGCTTCCAATATATACGGGGGAAAAAAAGTATAGTACAATCATAGACAATTAGATATTTTTCATACCTTCTATGGTGCTTCATAATGCAGTAATTTTTGAGACTGGATCCTTATCTTACCACTTGTGATCAGTTCAAAATGCTCACTAAAATCTTTCCTTTTCAAAGGATAATCTGGCCATTTCTGCTTCTGTTGCTTCACCTATAAATTAGCACAGTGTACTGAGGGCTGAACTGATTTGCAAGGGGTGTCAGGAGTCTGTGGTAGAAAGTCCTACTTGTAAATTGTTATGATAAAGATCTTTCCTAGAAATTAGAGAATGTGTTGGAATTTCTTACTTACTATGATGACAGATGGGAATGGAATGATTCCCACTAAGTTGGGATGGCTGGTAACAAAGCCTGACAACTTGAGTTACTGTTTTCAGTTGTTGAGTGATTCTCTAACGTGCTATTTTACCAGGGAAGTTTACCAGTGACAATAATCCCAGCAGTTCTTACTGTTCACTAGCTTTATGACAGCCATGACCTCTAAAACTTCTGAAACAGTCCCAGGACCGTTTCCTTGTACCAGCAGCCATACCAGGTTTGACTGCTAGGCATGCTCTGCCAAGAGGGAAGTGTAGAGTACCAGGGCCTGACTGAAATTTTCTTCTCTCTCCATCCTGAGAGGAAAGGATTGGATTTTGGCATTTTTCTTTGGCAGTGTTTCATCTTTGACTTTGTACTGAAAATAGTGTATTTCTTCATGATATTGTAATCAATAATCTTAAAATTTTAATACATTTAAAAATATATTATTGCAGAAAACCTCTGCCTTTGACATGGTTTGTGTCATTGTTAAAAGGTTGTTAAATCCTGATTTTTAAGCAAATGGAAAATCCATAACACCAGTATTCTACTCTGTGCTGGAAAAGGTAGCTGAGGGTTCTTAAGGCACAACTAGTAATCTGTTACAGATACAAGAACAAGATTGCAAGAAAAAAGCTTCCATAACACACAAGCCAAGAAGTTTCTTTGGTCACAGGTTTGCAAACCTCTGCACATGCCTCTCTACTCAGAGTCTTGTAGCCTGTGGATGGAAAAGAGAGACATTTCTATCCAAAATGAGTCATTTTGGAACTCTTGTTGCCTTCTAATTGTAAAGTGGAAGCTGAAGTGTCTTTTATTATCATGTGACACCTGATATGCTGCTGTTCTACTTGACTTTTTTCTCAATATTGTCTGTACAGATAACAACCTGAATTTCTCACTACATTACAAGCAGTAGCAATTACAAGTGACTTAAAATTAAGTGGTTAAGTGTTTTAGACATGCAAACTATTTTTTCTAGTAAGCAGAAAAACTGAAGTAATAAATGTCAGATCATCTTTGTTTGTTCCGAGAACATGGGCAGGGGCAAAACTGTCTACCTGTGAGAGCCTCCTTATGTTCTTCATGCTCTTACTTGCTATTTAAAAACTCTCTATAATCTGTTCTGCTGTTTCTTTAGCTTCACAGGACTGTGATGAGATTTAAGTAGTTATCTTTCTTTAACAGCATAGGGAAACAAAAAATACAGAATATACATTAAAATCATAGAATCGTAGAATGGTAGGGGTTGGAAGAGACCTTTAGAGATCATCTAGTCCAACCCCCCTGCAGAAGTGGGTCCACCTAGATCAGGTCACATAGGAATGTGCCCAGGTTTGTCCAGGTCAGCTCCAAACCTACAGAGAGTAGATTTAGATGAGATATTAGGAGAAATTTTCTCTGTGAGGCTGTTGAGGACAGTCACAGGTTGCCCAGAGAGGTTGTGAACGTCTGATCCTTGGAAGTGGTCAAAGTCAGATTGGATGGGGCTTTGAGCAACTTGGTCTAGTGAAAGGTGTCCCTGCCCATGCCAAGGGGCTTGGAACTAGATTGTCTTTAAGGTTCCTTCTAACCCAAACCATTCTGTAATTTTGGGATTTTGACAGAGACTGGCTTCTGTCCAACTTGTTCAGACCACAAGCAGAATGAGATTGGGTCAATCTGTACACACTGGGGTAGTCATGTTCTATGTGGTGTTTTTGAGTGTGCATATGTTTGTGTTATATAAGGATTAAAGTCTTGGCAAATATTCTTGTATGCATCTTCCATGACATAAATAATTTTGTCAGATTTGTTAAATAAATCATGATTGACTTCATATATACAGTCCATGACCACTTCTCAAATATTTTCATATTAAAGCTCTTTGATTTCGCAACCTGTTAATGATGATCTCTTATGAATCCATTTGGTTCTAGTGAAAGCTTCAGTGTCTGTAAACGTTAGCATATTTCTTCAGTGTTAGAGAATAGCAGTAAGACTTACCAGGGATACTACTACAGTTTATCTTTTATTCTAACCAGAGACAAGCTGCAGAATTTGATGACATGGATCTGTACAAAAAAAATCTGGATGTAGGATATCACTACATTAGATGTTTTACTGTATGTGATTTTAAACTGAATGCCATTTTCCCACAAATGTGAATTTGTTGTAGCTGTCATTTACAATTCTTTTATAAATGGAAAATTTCAGACAGCTGTATGTACCCCAGTTAAAACATCTCAGCTTTAGTGTCATCTCACAGGGCCTCATATTTTCCCAAACTATTGCTGTTTGTGGCTAGGTGGAGGAGGAAAACTTTTTCTCTCCCCTGTTTAGCTATGAACCCAGTCGATGAGGTTCAGCTCAAGTTACCAAATGACTTTTCAAAATGAAAGAAAATAAATTTTCCATTATTAAAAAAACAGTTTTCAGTTTTTTTGAACAGCTGCTGAGGTGAGTGTGGGTAGAATGTTCAAGTCTGGTGGGACATTTGCCAGAAAGGGCTTTGTACAATAGAATATGCTTATTTAAAAAAAAAAAAAAAAAAAAAAAAAAAAGATGTTTTTTTGTTGGGTTTTATTTGGGTAGGTGGAGAGGTGGCTAAAGAAGAATGTTCTAAATAGGTTATTTTCTTATGAGCTAAATACTGTTACTTTGACATGAGTCAGGTCTGTGAATAGTGCAAAACTAACCTCCCTTTGAGTGAAAAACAGAGGCTGTTCTCTTAATGGACTCATGATGCCATCAGGTGCAATCTAACACTTGAGGAGAGCTCCACAAAAACTGTCCTTCACCCTGTTGTTGCACACAAGACTTACAGCCCAAGAGCCTACTGTCACCTCTTTTAATAGTAGTCCAAGCTTCTATGAAAATAATTGAGAAACTGCTGTTTTAGTCTCCTGATTTTGTAGAGAAAAATGCTTTTTACCCTTTGGCTGAACACTAGGAGAGGTGGATCTTTTTACTTCCTCCCCATCCTCATCCTACAGGATGAATAGGAATATAGAGACAAGGATTAATACTTTCTTCTGAGATTCTTTTTAGGATTTTATGATAATCATGAATGACTACAACATGTCATGGCATTACATTTTTGCCTCTGCACATCTGTAGCACAGTATAGCAGCTATTGAACATAAAGATGTAGCACTCCCCTAGCTTCTATTGGCCTTCCCTTGTCACCCATTGGGAGCAATATTAAATAATCCAGTGGAACATATATTGTTATGCTCCTCTGAGCTTTCTAGTAACTTGGGATAGCAAAGACACTCCAATATGAGTGGGGGAGGTGGGGAGTGTGGTGCTTAACACCAGAGTTATTTCTATTGCATTTCATGTAACTTAGAATGTTGCATAAACCAGTGAATTATAGTGTTTCTGGATCCTTCTAGGGTCAGTTTTTTGAAGCCATACACTTATGTTTGGAAGATTGATTCTCTCGGGCTCAAGAACTTTAATCTCAAGAGACAGCTATATTAAAATAATTTAATATCAGAGACATAGGTCTTGTTTACATGGGCAAACTGACCAGCATTGCTACAGCAGATTAGCTTTACTTCATGTTAACTCCCCCATGTGGATGTTGTGCACTGGAATAGAGCTGGCTTCATTTTGAAATAATTACTCTTACTAATTGTTCCAGAATAGAGTGTCCACAGGAGGGAGTTATGCAGAAATAGCTATAACCAAATAGTTCCAGCTCAGCTGATTAAATTCACTGGGTAAGAATGCCTTGTGCAAGGGTAGCACAAGATTTACAAGGGTAAAAATTCAGTAATTAGTCAGCTCTGCTCTCGACAAACTGGGTTGTTAGTGTTAGCTGTTTCTCCTTTACAAAGATTTGTAGTTTCCACAGTGCTCTGGGAAACTGCAGCAACTTTGCTTTGACAATGTTCTCCAAATAACTCAATAAATTTAATATAAAAGGCAGCTTTGTTTCCTCTGTCGTCATTCCTCCCACACCAGCCCTCCATTTATTTTAATTTTCTAAATTGAGTTTACGTTTGAACATATAATTCTTCATGAAAAAATAAGCTTTATGTTTTTTCTAACTGTGTTCCCTGACTTTCTGGTATTTGTCAGTTCACTGACCCTTCATGCCTCTCATTATCTCCCAGTTAAAGAATACCTTCTTGAAAGATCTGTTCACCCTGGTCACCATATGGTCAGCCTTTACCACTGTGTCTGGTTTTTTGGTTGTTTTTTTCCCCCTGTAAGGACAAAGATACAACATTCTGTCTACTTTCTAAAATTTGTTTCAGACATTGCTATTAGCTGCCTGAATTTCCAGTGGTTGAAGAAAACCCAGATGCCAAAAAACCCTAAAATCGTAGCTTCTCCTAGAAAACCTGCAATTACAAAATGTGTTTTGTTATTATTCAGAAATCTTAGGGAACTGAGGTTTCGTACAGTTTTGTGCAAGCTGTTCTGCAAAGGGGAGAATTGTATTTTTTAGTCCTAGCTCTGCTAATGAATCTGTATGTGGCCTTAGTGGAATCTCTTATATGTCGCTGTTTGCTCCCTGTATGCACATAGACATGCAGTAACGCTTGTCTTTCAGTTGAAATAGTCAGGTAACAGGTGCCATCCCACTGTGAGGCCTAAAAATTACTCTTTTTTGCTAATCTTGCAAGTTCTTAAAGCGTTCAGAGAAATGACTTAAGAATAGGAGGAAAAGTGCTGAAATTCTGATAACCTCTCTGTGATATGTCGTGGACAGTAACGAGCTTACTCTTCCAGCTCTTCAAGCCAGTTCAAAGTTAGGTGTTCGCATTGCCATAGAGATGAGTGGAGTTAATATGCCTCATTTTCCAAGATGTAGCACTGTCCTACATAGTCATGGTGCACAGTAACCCGTGTACTTCTAGCATTTCTGGCACAGCAAGCTTGCAGCCACCCAGAGCATACAGCATAGACACTAAATGCGACAGTTCATGGGTGAGGATTGCAAAGGAATTTGAAATAGTTACCATCACTGAACCTTTTAATTTGGTTTCCAACTTGCAGAAGAGTACTGAGAAGGGAAGAATCAGTGGAGAAGAGAACTCAAAGCAATGGAAAAGTTTAACTACAGCTAAAACCAAAGCTGACCTGGTGAAAGGAGGTGAGCTGCCTCACTGTTCTGAGTACACTGACATCAGGATTTCAAACTAGGGATGACTGCTAGTGTAGAGTAAAAGAGCCTGCACTAAATCTAATGAGAGAGAGTCTGTAGTGAAAAGAATAGGACCTGCCAAGGTTGAATGAAATTCTTGCGGAACCACAAAAAACACATCGTTCCTTTCCCTTTCCTCAGCAAATAGCCTGTGCCTTCAGCTATGCTATTTCCAGACAACAGAAGAAAGAGTGGAAGCAACTGTCCTTTACATCTTGAAATATTGCTGTTCCCTCTCTCTTTGTCTTTGTGTTGACTGAAGAAAACAGTTTCAGCTTACTCAGTTTTTCCTCTTAGGTTTTGCTGTGCAGATCTCCACTTGTTGCTCTCTTCCAGACTGTTTGCAGCAAGTTTATATCTCATTCATGCACTGCACTTGAGACTTTACCTGTACCTCACCTAGAAGCTGAAGGGCTACTTCATGTATTCTAAGTACTTTCTATATTCTGGTATGTTTTTTATTTGTACTAGTTTTAATATGAGGAAAGAGAAATTAATGCTTTCAAAAAGAGAACTAACTTATTCAAAAGACTGAGACTCAAAGTGAAAGGAGGGAAATGGGCTAGAACTGGGTGGCTACTGAGCATAACAGCAGCTGAGAATGAGAAGTGAATTTCTCCTGCAGAAGCAATGTAAGAGGAGAACTAGTAAAATAACAAGAGAAAGACCAGCAAAATAAAAGTGAGGCTCTCTTAGGTAAAGGCAACAGAAAGATCAAACATCCTTAGACTAATAAGGTAGTGCCTCACTGTTGGAGCTACAATTCAGTTGTTTCCTCTAATATGAGAGTCATATTTACCATACAATTATTACTTCAGATAGGATGTTTCTGTCTTGGATTAGGAGGTAATAGAGGCATGCAGTCCCTATCTGTACCTAGAGAGCGTACTGGGACTGCTTGCATTCTGATCAGTCTAACCGGTGGCAATCTCTCTGAAGTACCACTATTTACCTATGCAATGATTAATACATTTTATTGTGTAGTTTGCTGTGATAAGAAAGTCGAGTGAGAATTAAAGAGGGAGATGAAGGCGATCAAGGGAACCCAGTAGTCAAAAGGACTTATTTTTCTCTTGTCACAGAAAGTATATTCACTTTGCCATTACTTAATGTTTGCATTTTGGCTGAAAAAGGGTCCTTGTGTTATCCATGCTGTAACTTCAACAAAGCTCTTCAAATGTTATGCTACAGACTCAGTGTGGGTACTTTTGTCCAGCACACTCTTTCCAATGGTTTACTGGGGCAGTATGTTTTGCTGCTTTCCTTCAAATCAGTGTCTCAGCAAATACGAAGCTATAGAGCAATATCTTAATATGGCCACAAAATAAGCTGATCTAACAACTGAGGCTTTGAGCAGTGAAAACTTCTAATGCCCTTACTTTTAATCTAGTGCAATGCCTCTGTAGGAAGTGAACTCTTAAATTGGCACTTAATTCTGGCAAGTCTTACTGAGGTATTGAAGAGGTATTTATAAAGAAGGATGTCAGACATATCTGTTTCTTCACCCTGGTTGTTGAGTTACTGAATTCTGAAATTAGTTGTCTACGTGTGCAGCGATATGATACATTTCAGTCACTGGATAATTACCTCTGCAGAAAGAGCAGAGCAGAACAATATCCCTGTGCTCCCCGTGTCCTCATTTCTCAGCAGATTTGAACAAGACTAAAGTCATTGCCAGGAGTACAGTGAAGCCCACTAAAATGGGTCACCCACGGCACTTGCTGGCTGCCCTGTTTCCAACATGTGGCATTGTGGCAGTGTGAATAATTTCCTGAAGGAATATTTATGTGAGACTGATTAGTTGGTAACTGTAACTTAACCAATATGCATTTCACATTGTTCTTTATTAAACAGAGAGACAGGATGTTCATTAAAAAGAAGAATGTTTCTTCTAAATTAAAAGAAATTGTACATCAGATTAACTGCGCGCCTGCTAGACTCCTGCAGCTGCTGTGCTGGAAGCAAGGGGATCCAGTGGGAAGAGTTTTTGAACAATGCTAAAGTGCCCAGAATAGCCTCTGAGGTTCTGTCCTAAAGTACTGCGCTGCAGTTGTTTCAGTAGCAGCAGGTCATGCTAGAATGTGTCTGGATATTAAGAAGAGGACAGTGGGCACACCGTTCATCTGTGTCTCTTTGGACACAGTTCCTGACTGACATAGAGAGATTCCTTAATTTATTTTTTTTTCCCCACTCCCTGAGCAACTTGGAAACCAGTCAGCCCTGTGCTTCCCAGATCTGTCACTCCTCAGCTTGCTACCTTCTTTAAATAGCCCAGTCCAACACGGTAACCTGGGAAATCCACTTTGATAGATCTAAACTAGTTTGCAACTGTGCCAAATAAAAAACTTTGATGTGAAGCTGCCCTCAGAGGGCTGCAAGATTTGATCAAGGGGGTAAAGACTGGTTTTTCTATCCTCTTAGCTTGGCATGTGAAGCTGTTTCTTAAAGAATTTAAACTATGCAATTGAGGCTTTTTGTTTTATTTTGTATTTTTCTTGAAACAGGACTAATATGGAAATTTAAAGATGTAAGTGGTCCCTTCTGAAAGTTCCTAACATTGCTATCAGTATCATTCGTTTTTATAAACAGAACTGTTACAGTTCTAAGAAATAAAGTATTCAAAGAATGCACTCATAAAAGATTACGCATACAATGGAATTTTTTAGCCTCAATGGGAACAGAAGGCTTTGTGAGAAATGTTTGTGTGCAATGAACATAATGTTTAAATCAATTTTTAAGCTGTTGCTAATGAAACACCACCCTTTGAATAAGGGGCCACAAGGCATACCTCTTACAGATGCACAAGGTTATCAGTTCCTCCCCAGCATATCAAGGCCCGAGGGGTTTAGAGTGTGACACAAGTGTTCAAAGAGATTCATGCTAGAAGGGGAGGGGACCAGGGAAGCAGCCTGAAATGTAGCTTGGAGTGAGGCAAGATTTATTCCCTTAGCTTGCGTTTTCTGCAGTTTCGTCATATACTTTGGCAATTCTGCAGAGCTGGTGTTAAACACATCACATGGGAGTGTGACAGAAATACTTCTGAGCCTCAGATGAGTGACAGACCCCACAGAAAAGTAGTTACTACCTGTTCCAGTTCAGCAGTCCAGACTTTGTTTCTGCTGTGGTCTCCAGCCAGTTTCTCCTATCGTGGAACTGATCTGACCACACCTTAAGGGGTTTCCTTTACGGGGCATGGCTGATGACACAGCCCCTACTCAGATTTTTCAATGAATGGGGAGGTTGGGGGCATCCTTCAGCTGCATCCTTCCTTCACATGCGTTGTCTACTGCTAAAAGCTTTCCAGGCAGATACCCTTCACAACTCAACCCCAGCATTGCTTAAACTCAGCAATATAGAAATAGAGTTTAAGATGAACTGGTTACTCTAGAGTGTTTGATGAATGATTCAAATGGGTTATGTATCTTCCAGCCTATGAATAGCTTCCAAGCCAGAGCTGTGAAAGTTTGTTTCTTGAGCCTGCTGTAAGGTTCATTGACAGGCAATATGGGTTCTTGGTCTTGACTGAGTAACCCTCAAGTTCAAATGAATTTTCAGTGTGGGTACATGAGTGTTTTGATTGCAGACAGACGTTCATTACAATCATCTACAAAACCTTGCCATTGCAAATGTTCTCTTGCATGCACATTTGTTCCTGTGCACTTTCATGAATTACAAGCAAAATGAGACACACAAAAAAAGCAACTAAGTAAATTTAGTAGTTCTTTATTCAAGTGAATATTTAGACTATTGCACAATAGTTGCCCAGAACGGCATGGAGCTGAGTATTTCTGGTATGAATTTATCTCTGGAATTTCCACTGGTTAGCAGAGTTTGTTACATACTCATTTCAGGAAGGATAACCCGCTAGAAAATAAACCACTGGGAAATGCTGCATCTAGCTAGACCTTTCTCTGATCTTCGTTTTTCTTCTTTTCTTTCTTTTTCCTTTTGGTGGTATTTTTGTTTAACTGTCACTGCATCTGGTGAACACATTCAGACTGGGGAGACTGAAAAAAAAAAAAAATAAAAGCATAGAAAGCAAGTGAGATGTTCCTGGAATGTTACAAGCTGCTGTGTCACTGGGAATGGCCAGACAGGCAAGCCGAAAGCTCTTCTCTCCAAAGCTGACACTAGAGTGGGAAAATTTTATACTTACTAGGTAGTAAATTGACTGAAGCCATAACTTTGAAGTAAATGTACAACTGCAAACAATAGTGAATATGCTGCTCTTTAAAATCCAATTCTCTTCCCCTCAATTCTTACACCCTATGCTTTTTAAGATATGCTTTCTGGACTGTAGTCTTTGAAATCTTATGTCCAAATGATTTTAGGGGCTACTGTACATTTAAAAATTACTTCAATTACCATTATTTTAAAGAGATGGTCCCTTATAGGCATTAAAAGAGATAAATTATTTCATTCTTCCATCAGCAACAATGCTAGAGTTGTCCCAAATCCTCAGAGAAAGCAAAGCCTGGTTCTCATGCTGTCCCACCGTGTTTCTCAAAGAATGCTGTCTTCTGGCACATACAGCTCCTTTAGCCTGCAAAAGTATAAACTGCTGTCTAAAACAAGAGGATACGTTGTCCTTAGAAAGAACAGGAGCAAAGCATGAACTGTGAGAATGAAGAAAAATCTTTACCCTTATCCTTCATACCTGGACTTTTGCCATTATTGGGATTGCATAAGCAAAGTGCAGCTTTTTCAAGCCTCTTTTTTTCCCCTCTCCCTTAGAACTCTTCTCTCTGAGAGCTTTTCAGCAGGGGGAAAAAACAACCCAAAACTTTAGGGAGGTGTTGAGGGGGCCACCCCTCAAAGACCTAACAAGGGCAAGAATTAGCCTTAAAAAATATTCTTTTCTGAATGAATTAATGGTTTAGGGCCTGATTCCCAGACCCACTGAAGTAAGCTGAAAGGCTTTCTTTAATTGATCCTGATAAATGAATTCAATAAAGAAGGTTACCTATCCTGACAGTTTAGATATCCTTGATACGACTATGTTGCACAGTAAACAAACATTTTTGCTTCATGGCAGCCAGAAGTAATGTTAAAAAGATCAAAGCATTACTCAGTAATGTTAAAAAGATTAAAGCATTACTCATTCCAGTCAAAGCTGAACATGGGGAAAAAGAGAGAAACAAAGCAGTAATCCATGCAAACATACCTGCAGGTTTCTGTAAAATTAGAACTTGGGGATCCATGCTCTTGTTACGAGTGCAAACTGAATAGATCCAATGAAGTCCGTAGAGTTCTTGTGGTGTAAACACATGTAGTCACTTGGTCAAATGTGCCACATCCCTGCTCCACCCAAGTGCTTGTAGCTGTTTCAGTGACCAAAAGAAAAAAGTTTTGTTTCTTAACCCAAATGTGCTTTTTTTTTTTCCTTCCCCTTAATATTTTAAAAAACCCAGAACAGAGTTACAATGGTTTTGAGGTGTATCTGCAGAGTGATGGTAGCTCCACCCAAACTCCAAGGCACAGGGGCTGGTGACAGCTCTGACTGGCAGCCATTTTGATGCATGGCAGTGGTCTGGCAGGTGGGACAGCAATCCCAGGGTTTTCAGAGCAGCACATGTCCTGGCATCTGTCTGCTGCCAGGGCAAATTCACATTTGTCTGCATCTAAGTGCCTAAACACCCTTTATGATGCTTTAATAGCCTCATAATTGTCCAGTCTCAGAGGAGCTTGGCATCATGAAAAGTTTACAACTGCTTTTAGGGTAATCGAAGTACACTGACTTAATTTTCACCTAACACCAGCTGCAGGCGTGCTCACTGGCTTATTAACAGCACTTTGCCCACAAAGGGCTGTGAAAGGGAGGCTGTGGAGCACTGATACACAATGCCATACTGTTGCCTTTGAATAGAAACCTTTCTTTTCCATAGCTGCAGGACTCAACATCTGTTACGCTGCAACAAAATGATATTTGGGAGCACAGGAGTCACAGAGGAAAGCCTGGTTGGCCTAGAAACCGTTGACTATGTCAATTGCTCGCAAATCTCCAGTGCCACCCAGCTCAGGCTGAGTCAGCCGTGGGGTTCAAGGAGGCTGACACAGGCAGTTTCATGCCCGTGCCTTAGAACTGCACAGACAGAGGAGGGGATAGCCAGGCTCTATGTAAATGAGGCAGGTTTAATCTGTTCCTTCTCCTGTTGTTACACAAATATTCGGTCACACGGGAAGAGCTGCCTGTCGTACACGTGGGAGGGATTTACGTAACCGCCCCCGCCTGCTGCTGAAACAGGCCGAACTGAAACCACCCGCGAAAAGGCGAAGAAAGGGAAGCGCCTTCTCATTCCAAAGGCGCTGAAATGTGTTGAAGGAATGCGAATTGACGTTCTGAAAGTGCCACCGGTGGGGAGGCGAAGGGACACTGTCGGGGGGACGTCCCTTCGCGGCTCGCGACGCTCGGGTGGAGCGCCAGGCGGCAGCGCCGCGCCGCCAGGTGGCGCCCTCCGCCTCCTCCCGCGGGCGGCCGGAGCCGCGGCAGCCGGCGCTGGGCGCAGGACAGGACCCCGCGACGCTGGTAGCGCGGCTGCCTTCCCCTGGCCGGTGGGTCCGGACCTGGGGGAGAATGGCCCGAGGAGGAATGTCTGCCCCGCGGAAAAGTGTTCCGTGTCTGGACAAATTCCTAACATGGTGGGAGACCGAGGAAGTTACTAAAGTAGCTGTTGAGCGTGATCCCGTCTGATCTCCTAGCACTCTTATCAAGCCCTGTGGTTTGCGGAACGGCAGAAGGATGGGGCTGCGTCTCTGTTGCTCCTTGCGGTGTTGCTCCTGCACCGCAGGAGCTGGTGACTTGAGCTGGAGGAAGAACATTTTCAGCTAAACCGAATGTGGCCCTGTCGTTCAGGAAGGGAAGCACAGAAACATGAATTCAAAGTTTCCCCCAGAGAGAGCTTTGAAAATGGAGGAGGAGAGACTTTATATATAAAGACCTGAGCTTGGGGAGCCAGGTTCAGATCCTTGTTATGTATCAATTAAGTCTCTGCTCAGAGCAGGAACACAAAGTGACAAATATATATAAAGGATGTAATAAAAATCCAAATCCTATCGAAGTTTCACTAAGACATTTTGATAAATACTGTTTTTCTGAAACATCGCTTGGCTTTAATTGTGCTTGAAGCAAATTTTGTTTTGTCAATCCAGAGGGCTGCCCTGAAATGGGATTATTGTCCTTCTGTCAGCTCTCATGACAATTGATTGTGCTTTTTCCTAACCACTGCGAGAGGACTCTGGTTTTATATCAGGCTGATATGTTTCTATATGTTCTGTATCTTTTTTCATTATTTCCTAGTTATCAAAAGAGCTGAAGTAAATATAGATTAATTGCTTGACAGTTGCTTACGTACAACCAGGGCACATTTTCCACAGTTTTTAACAAATATTGTAATATACTGATAACATATATAAGTTTCACATCACTGTTTGGGTCTAAGGTCCTGAAAGTTACAAGTATTACCCCATGTCGCAGAACTTTTTTTCAGTTTGCACTAATTTTACAGTGTCTGATAAGCACTCTATTGTATTTCTTAGAAAAATCTGAACTTCCCAGAAATGTCTGAGGTATTACAGTGGCAAGACAACTCAGTTTTGCAGACTTTTGGTGATTTTGAACTTGATGGCAAACACAGATGCAAAAGTATAGTGCAGTGTCTAATACAGGCTCTCTTTAGTTTATTCCTCTGGTATGTTTTTGCAAAACACTGTTCATTGCTGGGGTTATGTTTTCTCTAACCATTCATAGGTAGGAGACTGGATAGTACTTTGGACTACAATATGTGTTCTTGTTCATGTCTTCCAAGTCTAGAGTCTTGAACACATTCCTGTGAATCCATTATAGTGGCTCCCCGTAGGACTGTGAGGAAGTTGCTTCTCTATGCCTTGTAATGAGCTCAGCTGTAAAATAGGAATCACTATATTTATCTGTGAGAAAGGTCAAGAATTGTAGGTGAAAAATGTGACTGTAAATTCAAACTTTTAGGAATAGGTGAATTGACCTTATGCTGTCTAGAGAAGCAGAATGAAAACCCCACCCTTTTGTGGTGACTGATCCTGTTTCTCTGAAGCCTTTTGGAATAGAACTGAAGTATTTCACATGTTCAAAAATCTACACAAAGACCATCCAAGCTTGTAAAGTGTCAGATGGTCCAAGCTCACTAAATATGTGCAAGATTCCAAAAGTACATCGGAAAATTTTTATTTTCCATTCACTAAAAACGCTGAAATTTTCGTATCCCTGCATACAAATGCTCATCGTGCATTAATTTGTTAAGTGTATGGTATTTATTAAAACGATTTCCTTCCTCCAAAAAGGAAGATTAACTTTATCTATGCATGCTAATTTTTTCCATTGGAACATTCAACTTATACACTCTGAACATCCTCTAATACCATGTAAGAACATACAGGACCATGATCAAATTATTTGGCTAACAGTAATTTCTACAGCAGTAGATTAAATAGACTCTTGTTTCTACAGAATTTTTATAATGAGAACAAGGGTGGTGGTGATGATGGTTTTCAGTTAGAAATGCAATTATTTTTGTAACTTACCAAGCCTCTTCTTTCAGATACTTAAACAGCTTTCAGGCACAACTGTTACATTCTTGCTTAAAGACAAGTGAAAAATTTATTCAGGAAACTTTCAACGGAACATATCCACCCTTTTAAAGTCACGCTGGTGCCAAGTATTAGAAACCACAACCACAATAAAGAATGCTTGTACTGCTCCTACTGAAACATAAATGCGCACGTGCCTATCTTAACAATAGTTTAGCTGCATATGCTATAATTTCTCCTTTTTTTAATGACTCTAAGTCTCAAAACTTTGAAGAACAGGTTTTAAAGTTATGACCACTTGACCTAGATTTTCCAGTACCTTATTATTTGCAAGTGGTGTCAAGGACACAGAAAATACTTAGCTTTACAGCGCCTCTTGTACTTATTTTACCTGGGCATAGTTGGCAAACTGCAAAAGAGAAGGAAAAAATGTAGCTCTTTTAAAATATATCCTCATCTTTCACGTGTTTTGATGTTGGCCTTCCTTTCAGACTGCAGAGAAATGCTTTTGTACAATGTAAAGATTACAAGTTCTTGAAAAATTTGACATATTTTCACATACACTTTAGGAAAGCTGTGAGTTTTGCTTCTGCTGCTGCTCAGCTACAAGTGTTAGGATAAAGACTCCCGAGTTCGGTTTCTCACTTGGTAATCATCTGTCCATACTAATATTTCCGTAGCACAAATAAACATGTATCGCTTTGGACTGGTTACTCCAACCGTTTCACAGGTGGGAGAACCGAAGTTCAGGAAAGGATATGGGTTTGCAGGGATATGAGTGAGGAAAGAACTAGCATCTGAAATAGGATGCACCTCCATTAGAAGCAAAGTTTTAACCCCCATATCTCAGCTTTTTCTTTACCTCCAAGCACGTTACTTTATCAGTATCTAATTTCTTGCCTGAAAATGGAATGAAAAAAAAAAAAAAAGAACCAGTTGAAAGATAACAACACTCAACTGTTCAACATAAAACTCTTCTTTTGCTTTATTAGCCATTTTATTTGTTGACTATATGAAGGTGCATAAGGCAGACTCCGTGGTAAGTTGTAAGTTAACGCATTATATAACACAAAGTTCAAGTGCAGTAAGTTTCAGTACAGTCCATGTATTTTGCATATGTGGCTCTGTCCTCAAGTTTCAAAGAAGTACACAGGCAAGCCAAATTTGAAGAAATTTTTTTTTGGAGCTTTCACACTGAGGAACTTATACAACCTTTCCAGCAGCTTAGAAAGCCATGCTTTTGAGAGTTTTATGTAGGTTCCACTTGTATTGACATTATTAAAATTGTTAATCATTGCTTTTCCTTCTGGTCTGAATTTGAATGCTGCCCTCTGAGACCCTGCAGATTATTAACTGCTGAGCTAGAAAGGGATTCTCGTGATCATTCATTTTATTTCTTTCTTTTCCTTCTGCTGTTTCTCCAGTGTCTCAAAAAAATATCTTTTTTTAGTATACTGTCTCTGCAGATCCCCCTAGTTTGTCCATGACCCATGAAAGATGAAGCAGGAACACTCCAATGAGAAGGTATTTTCTCATTTGTCATCACAAGTCTGCTTCTTATGAATTTAGTTACATACTGAATATGTGTATGCCAGTTTAGTAGCTCCATGAAATATTTGGTATCATATGTATCCTAGGAGAGATGTCATAGCCTGTCCCTGCTTCATTTTGGTTGTGCTGCATGTGTAATTTCATAAATAAACATTTATTCACAGAATGTAAATTTGGCTGAATCATTCTGCATATGTGAATCATTTATTCTTGAACAGAGTAACGTTCCGCATTCAGTAACTTAAATATTATATAACCACTTCAAAACTTGTCCATTTGAAGGCAAAAAGAAAAACACAATTTTCTTCTGGCCTCTGTCCTTCATTTCCGTAGAAACCTTTTCAATTGTGATTCCACTTTGAAACACAAAAACATTAGCTTCATTTTATTCAACAGAGATTTAGCTTGTGTTTGTCAAAGGCATGGTGGAAAAAAAATGTAACCTTTTACTGCCTTTTGCTTCTGTTATCATTTAGAGCTTACACTGCTGTGAAAGAACTTGTGTTGTGTCACATGTGGCATCAAAGCTATTTACCAAATTTTTAGCACTTACAATACAGGAGCGAATCCACTGCTGGAGACATAGCAAGTGTCTCAGAGTCACACTGGGAATATTGGTTTGTGTCACCAGCCTCTCTGGCACTGTCAGCAATATATTAGAAAGTAAATACTTCACATAATTTACATGGCATGGACTGTGTTTGCACACTCTGTGAATGATTATGTTTAATTGTGAGTCACTGAATGCAGTAAGCAGGGAGCTTTATGGGGATACTAGGATCCATTTTGCAAAACTGCTTGCAGTGACTAGTTGCTGTTTGCAGATGTACACATTTGTAATTGCACATTTGCATACATGACGTTTTATATTAAGACCATAACAATCAGACAAAAAGCTCCAGTCCTAGACTGTGGAGGGCCTTGTCTGATGTAAGATAGAAATTTGGTAGTTCAGTAGCATAGGCATGATTTACTCCTGAAAGCAACAGTGATCTCTGAACTCAGTTTACAGGGTAACAGGTGGAGGGATTTAAGTGTCTGAATGTTTAAATATACACTTCCCCATTATTTTTTCTTACTGCTTGGAAGTAGTCCTTTGACCATGTAACAAAAGGCTTGCTATTGAAGAATTAGCTTTCACAGAATCACCAAATGGCTGGGGTTGGAAGGGACCTCTAGAGATCATCCAGTCCAACCCCCCTGCTCAAGCAGATTCACCTAGATCAGGTCACACAGAAATTTGTCCAAGTGAGTCTTGAAAACTTCCAGAGGAGACTCCATACCCTCCCCGGGCAGCCTGTGGCAGGGCTTCGTCACTTTCACAGGAAAATAGTTTTTCCTTATGTTTAAGTGGAACTTTTTGTGTTCCAGCTTTTGTCCTGTGCTTCCTACCTAGTTTAACATCAGTTTGCTTGTACAGAGTATGAAAAGCATGGTAAGTTCAAGGAGGTGAGACATAGATGTCCCCTTCTGGATCTCTGAGAATACTTCCCAAGGCAAGTAGAAGGCCTCATGCTTTCAAATTTTTTTGAGCTTTTTTTACAGGGCAGCAACCTGTCGATCATTTGGGCTTACCCATAAAGCTGTCACATGTTTCTGGTAACAACTTATTTTTTTTGACGAGCAAATTTAGTGGGAATAAGAAGCCAGTGTGTTTAAGCTAAACAGCTATGTAGTTCTAACAACAGGGACAAAGCATAACACTAGAGAAACAGGATATTAAAATTACTCCAGGTCTGTACATAATTAACCTTTCCAAGGGCCTGACTTACCTCTTCCCAGGGTTCCTAATAGGTCAGCCTTTCCCAAATTTCTCATACAGAGAAGTCAGAATCAGAAGAGTCTGATTTCTCAGTCTCAAGACATAATCCTGCAGAAAAGAAAGCCTGCAGTTTGTCTATCACAGGGTCTGTTTAAAAAAAAAATTTAAAAAAGGAAGATAGGCTCTTGCTTTATATCTCAGGTGTATGGTGGTGTTAATCTAGGCCCATCTTCATTTTCCAGCCTGACTGTAATACTATTATAATTTACCCAGTATAAGTATACAGTATAAAACACAATAAATCACTACATAGGACTGAGGAATTATCATGGACAGATCGGTTACAGAGAAGAGGCTTGTTCTTTGCATTGAGTCAAAAAAAGTAAATTAAGAAAGCAAAATGAGGTATTACTGACATTCACTCTTAAAAATAAATCAAAGTGGAGACGAAATATAAATACTTATGTAGAAACACTCTGCAAATGCTTTGTCTGTGATCTACCTCCCCTGATATCTTTTAAGCTGAGTGTGGGATTTAAAGTATCTAGGTAATTAAAGATTAAGACTGTTTGAGACTTATAGTGATTTTGTGCATTTAAGTCCTCTCTTGATACTTTGGGCTGTCCTGTCATGCTCATTTTTTTTCAGTCCTTAATGGTAGAAAACTGGAATGTAACAGTTTCTGAAGGCTAAACTGTATGTCTGCTATGGTATTGCTGGGCTCAGAAAAGACAGATGTATGTCTAATGTGGCTAGGCTCAACGATCCTGAAAATAGGATGTGGTTTGATCCAAAGTGAGAGATATTAGCTTAGTTTTCCATCTACAAAAGAGTTCCTGCACTGTTTACATTGCTTCTTCGAGCCTTCCTCAGCTTGAATGCTTGGTACAGTTCTTTTGAAGGAGGTGATTCACCCTCTGCCTTCATAGGATATTTTTCTGCAAACTCTCAGGTCTCCAAGAGCCCCCTCTTACTTTACCTTTGCAGACCTTGGCACTCTGCTAACTATTCTTCCTGGCCAGAAAGTCCTGGATAGAGCTCCCAGCAGAGCCATTCAATGCTGCTGTTGAGTCAGGCAAAGAAATGAATACAAAACACGTGCTACTTCTGCTTCTTGTTACACAAGCTATACTTCCTGCCTCACTACTGCTTAACAGAGCTTGCAGTGCAGCTCCTGCTTAATAAATTCATCTGACAAAAAAAAAAAAAAAGTCTGTTATCAACTTAGGACTTTAAAGAAACACTTTAAGCCATTCAGCTGTCCCAGAGTCCAGCTTATTTGATCCTCTGCTGCTTCAGGAATATACTGTTGCTGGAGCCTGATCCAGTTTTCTGTGATCAGCCTTAGGAAACAGGAGTGGACAAGGAATCGGAAAATGATTTTTGTTCTTCCACTAAGCAGTTACCTATTATATTGTGATTTTCCAATAGTTGTATAGTTTCTATTGCTGAAACAGCATGATATAATATTAAATGTGTACCACGTATACTGTTGTGCAAAATAGTGGTGGGAGCGGTATCCTACTTTTGGAAATGTAATCTGCTACCCAGCAGAAATGTGATACTTTTCAAAGGCAAACATTTAAAAACACATCTTTATGTCATTGTAAGCAAGGTGGTTTATAGGTCTTAAAAGATGGGAAGAAACTCATCAAAGGCAAAGTTTAAGAGGGCAAAGGTTTCTGATTCATGGTATTCAGGATGCCGAAGAACTGAAGACTTTGTACAAGTAGGGCTGGGGACAAGGATAAACCTTGAGGCTTCTGCAGTAATCTGGAAGCAATCTCAGAAAGGGAGCACTTCACCTGCTCAGCCCAGTGAAAGGATAAAGCTGCCACATGCAGCTCTGTGTAAGGCAGGAAAAACGAAGTGGCAGTTAAGCTCAGAGACAGGTTCAAAAGACAAAGTGAAGGTGCTGAGGCAAAAAGGGGACCATGTAGAGTGGGTAGTGAGGGACAGTAATAGCAGAGAAAAAATTACCATGAAATTTTTAACCAGCCATATGAATGGTATTGATAGGAACACTGTAGAGAAGGAGAGAGGATGCTCTGCAAGACGCATGACCATGAAATTGAGAACACCTGACTTTTACTGCTTTTACTTCTGCATCTGAATTATTCAGCTATAACACAGGAGTTTGTCTCATAGGGAGTATTATTATTTTGGTATTTGCTAGGAAAGACGTAAGAAAGAAATACTTAGTGAAACCATATCTTCAGTAAAAGCCTCAGTGAATTTGAGAACTGCACTGGCAGACACGTAAGTACTATTCTGTCATTGACTATATATTTTTTTCATGCAAAGGCAGTTGGCTGTACTTACTCTGTAGTGCTCTTTATCTACCTCAGTCATTTTAAAGGTACTACATACATTCACAGCTCTGATCCTGTTAAATCATTTCTGAACTTTGCAGCATTCTTGCTCAAAGCTCATACGTACAAAGAAAATCCTTAATATTTTCCATTGTGTCAAGTGGGGCAGACACTCTTTAAAAATCAAGACTTTCACTATACCATTTCTCCTGCCAATATCTCTGAATGCTGAATGAGCTAAATTTCATATTTAGGGGCCAAAATAAATATTTCTGCCACTTACTGCTCAATGTTAGTCCAATTCCACTCAAAGCTACAGTAAAGATGTTCCTGGAAAAAGAAATCACTGGCTAACGGTCGTGTTTCAGAATGTATTAGAAAGCTGGATGTATTCTGACCATCAGGGATGCAGGATTTAAGTGAAAGTAGACCAAGAAGGTTTCTATGGTGTGTGTACGTAGATGCCAGCATGTAAGAGAGTATTTATTTCAGTTAATATGAGCTGTCTTATGATAGAGAAAATTAGTCTAGTTCATTATGTAGGCTTTTTGTGTGGTCAGCAGAAGATCAACAGTTCCAGAAGGTAGTTATTCTACTTACTTTTGACATCTCTGCTGAGATCTGATGAGTTTTCCTTGAGGTGTTTGTCTCCCTTCATTGACCACAGAGGAAGCCTGTACAATCAGCCAAGTCTAGATGCTGAAGTGACTTAAGTGACTACAGTTATCTATAATAAATTCACCTAGTACTGTAAGCACATAAAACTTGAAAACAGAGACTGTGAAGTGGAATGATGCAGTGTGGCAAAGTCTTATTTGTTGTATACAGCACACAGACAACTTCCTGTCAGCTGTGGCTTATCCCAAATTTGTTCTATTTCTGCAGCCTAGAACTGTGCCTCCCAAAGCAGAGGATAACTCTTTAACCACCTCTGCACTCTCACACCACAGTGGCAGTTGTTTCATCTGCTGTGTGAAGTAGAAAATTTGTAAGTGTATATGGTTGGATATTACGAATCATGCCCCAGACTCATGCTAAATTACTATTTTATCACACCTGCATCTGTTTCAGAAAACATGTTCTTCAAATGCCACAAAGTTTTCCATAGACTGTATGGATAGTCTGCTGAAATAATGACGCTTTTGCAGATACAAAGTCAGTTGCACAGGATTCTGAGGTAGAGAAAAACTTCCTTCCAAAATAAAACCAAACCAAACTGATGAAAAATTCTATATATATATACATATTTATTTAATGTTGCAATCTGAATTTGTTGCTTCTCTGACTTTTGTAAAACTAGAAAAACAGTGCTCAGTTCCACTGAAATGAGATATGGTGGACTGTAGCCCTTAAGAACTTAGGTGGTGGTAAATGCTAAGTAGAACAGATTGTATCTGGCAAGGAGAGTTATTGCTGCCCCTCAAAGTTGCATGTCTCTCTCTAGGCAATTTTCCTTGCAAATTTATTTGATTGCATTTATGCTGCAAGCCAAGGATTTTGCACAGGGCTGAATACAATTAGAGCCATATGTTGTACACTGTAAAGGAAAGAAAAAGGAAAGGAAGAACAGGTGTAGAGAGGGAAAACGGGCCATTTAGGTCCTCCCACACTACAGACTCCAGCATTTTGTCTTGCTGTTTCTTGCATTGTATATTTGGTGATTAACCAAAACCATATATCTTCTCACTAAGAGAATAATGGCAAAACTATGCTATAGTTAGTCCTAGTCATGTGAATATAGCTTGGTCCTGTAGATCCCTCTTCCTCTGTATTTTGTACCCTTCCTCAAAATTTCTTCTAGATTTAAAAATTTGTTAGACACTACCTGCTAGACAAAAGAGTGGTGAGTTTGTCCTCCAGATATAATCATTGCCTCAGGGACAGCTAACTATGGTAACTCATTATCACCTGTTGATAAATACAGGATCCAGGACAGTGGAGATTTGTTGTGAGCCCAGAAGAGCAATCCAGGATGTGAGTTCATTCTCAGTAGCAGAGAGGAGGCAAATGTAGATTCATACACAGTGAGAAGTTCCAAAATTGCAGAACATTCTCTCACTTTAGTCTTCAGGTTTTGGAGAGACAACCTATATGTGGTGATCTTTCCCGTCTCTCCTCCTCCTCCCTCTCAGTTTATCCAGACAAGTACTACTCATTACCGGCTACTCAAATATCCTTGAATTGTCGTACTGGAAAAGCTTTCTAACAAAAGGCGAAATATTCAGTGAGTTTCTTTCTCACACACATAACTCAGAACTGTCTCAGATCTTTGATTTTTTTTTTTTGTTTTTCAAATGTTCTCAAAAAGAATTGCCTTTGGTCAAATACCAAACATTAAAGACTTTGTCCAGAAAGACTAATATTTTATAAAGTTAAGGAATTATCATAGAAGTTACTTCATAACCTATGATATTAATGATGTCAACTGAAACATGTCAGTGTCACAGGTGTGGTTGGTAGCACTATCTGCCCTCACTCTTCCCGTTGTAAGACCCTTACTTTTCCTTTCTTTATAACTTTGTCAGACTTACACAATTTGGGCTGAAAATTTCCACGTCAGGTGTCTGCCCAAGGCTGATTATTTTGGAAAACTCAGTTCAGCCATTTCCAAAAATAAGACTAGAGGAAAATATGTTGGTTCTGACCATGTCTAAAAAGCTGTGGCAGACTTTTCCTTGAAAAGCTGTAGAAGTCCAGAAGCAGCATTTTCTGCAGTGATGAGGTTGAGAACAGAGACGAAAAGCTTCATGTCAGTAATATAACTTCTGCTGTTCCACTCAGCTCTAAGCACATACGGTCAAGTTATCAGCCTTTAAAAGAGCACACTTTGCCTGAGCTCTGAAAAGATCCATTTGAATATAACAATATTCTCCACATCTATCTCTGTACAGGCCATTTTGTACCTTGGGATTTGGTAAAACTTTCTTTTCAACTACAGATGTGTCCTGTGTCTAATCTAAGTAACGGAAAGGAAAATGAAGTGTTGAATCTGTGTGGGGACAAGAGAATATAATTCAGATCAAAGAGGAGAGTAAAAGTAGGGTAAACTGAACGGGTTGAACTTGTGACTCAGACAAGGGCAGAAACAGAGAAGTGGAAAGAGACCAAATATCTAACAGTTACATTAAATACGAAAAGTTAACACTGGTGAAGAAGCAGACTGGAACAGAGAACTGCTGGGAATGAAGAGGCAGATCTGGTAGTAAGATGTTCTCTGAGATACGAAGTGGGATTACTGGGCAAAAGGGACGGAATAAAGCTAATTGAGATGAAGGGGGAAAGAGATACTAAAAGTAGGACCTATAACAGGAAGTGAGAGTGGAGAAGGAGCTGAACAAGGAGACAAATGTGAATTTGATATATATATAGAGCCGGAAAGAAGGAATTACCTGTGTCTAGTCAAGGAGACAGGGATAAGAAAAGAAGATCTAAAGGAAGGAAACTGTCAGTTCCCCAAATGAAGATGGATGCTAGATTTGGGGTCCTGACGAACAGCTTCAGGGAATGGACTAGCAAAGAAAGAGAAGCTCTGCAGGCATAAGCAAAATACTTAGTAGCACAAAGTCTGTGCTACTTCTTTTGCCTATGCTAAAGCCTTGAAAGCTTGACAGGCTTCTGAGGGTGATGAAGGAGGAGATGGGATATGAAAGACAGCATGTACTTCTACAACTCTGATCTCCCAGTTTCTGTAGGAGCAGCATGTCCTTCTCTTCAGCATTCACTTCGGCAATTTGATGTAAGTCACACCTTTTCTTCCCAGGCCAGCCTAGAACAAGCACGACCATTATTTCTAGAGTGGAAACAGGCAGATTTTATCAGGGCTCTAAGCATGTCTTCCTCCTTTCTGTGGGTTTGGCTACCTGAGCTCAGGAGCTGTAGATACTGCACTTTGCTAGTGCAGTGTCCACATCTGGCCTTGAAGCAAAGAGAGTCTTGACAAGATCTTGCCTGCTTTCCTCAGGAAATGCTTTTAAGCTGAGCGTTTTGCCTTTGGTTTTCCTCTGAGCTGCGTTGCAGCTATGCCCATGCCTGACAGTGTCTCTTGCTCTTTCAAAGTTGACACTGATGTTACATCCTGGCTTAACCTCAGACCCGCCTCATCACTTTGGGCTTGTCTGGCAGTCTCTTGTAAGAACCTGACTACCATCCCCAAGATTGGTTCTACTACAGTTTGGAAGCTGTCAGACTGCACCCTTTCTTGGTGAGGGCATTATGACTGCTTGCCTTTCTATCACTCCAGCTCCTGGCTTCCTTTCCTTTGAAGGAGCACCACTCCTGTTACTTCCTGGAAGTTCTGAGAAATCTTCAAATGGCTCTGGTCATCATGGAGGTTGTTAGTGGAAATAGGACTTACGTAAACACATTCAGAAAAGCAGAGGCTGTGCCTAGATGTAGGCTCTGTGTGAACCTGAGGTGATACTAACACTAGAGGCTCAATATTCCTACTGTGAAATGCTCTAACTTTTCTGATATTATTTTTTAACATGAAATGGAAACTCTAGCATAAATGCAAATACATATTTTCCTGTGAAGAATTAATATTTATAACACTCTACAGATGTATACTAATGTAAGTTATTATTTTATTGTTGCGTGTTAGTTGTCCACAGTAGAAAAGTTGCTGTTATCTATAAAGCAACAAATCTGCACTAGAAATATAAATGTAACAGCTTAAATAGGGTAGGAAAGTGAAACTCTAAGACTTAATATAGTTTATACCAATCAAACAGCTACAGATCATGCATGAGATTGGAGGCCAGTATGCTAAGTGCTATGTGTTCTTGTCCAGGGAAATGCAGTGTCAGTGAATAAAACAAAAGATAGGAGGGAAAAAAGGTGACTGGGAGCTGCAGAGACATGTGAAGCTACCAACATCAATCCATCTGAAAAAACAAATTATAATCCAAGGGTTATGAGACACACATGGATCATGCCGACAACCATTAAAGACATGTAAAATGTCTTTGTCTGAAATATCTGCCATTTCCAGGTGGTCTTTGACCTTTACATTGTCAACTAGTTATTTTCTGATAGGACAGCCTGGGAGCCTCTCTTGAGAGGAATCGGAAGGGAAAGGGTTTGGGAGTATCTTTACAAATGAGAGCAGGATGCAGAACCATAAAATTACTTGCTTTTCATTGCTGGGTAACCACTTTGGCTTGATTTGACACTTCGTAATTGTAGTTTTACACTGCTATAGTTGTGGCAGTAACACTAGAAAAAAAAATCTTGGCAGATTAGGGAAGAGTTTTCTGAATGTGGCTAAAATTAACAGTGTTTCTGAACATTTACCCTACTGTTTTAGGGGTAAAATAGTACGTTTTCATAAAAAATTATTGTGTTGACACATGCTTTGCCATTGAAGCAGGTTTTTGAAGGCAACTTTCCTAAACAATTTCGATAGAAGCACAATACAGTGTTTATCTCCAGTAAATATGAGTGAAATTCCCAAGACATTAGTGTCTGCAGTGAATCCCAATATTGTACATTTATATTGTAGTGCCTGCAAGTGATTTTTTTCTGGAAGTATATTCGGTGATTATTTGGTGCAGTAACCTAGATTTGACATAAAGACAAAATCTTATTAATAAATCCTATTGCCTTGATCAATCAGATTTGACATGGCCAGTGCTTTTCTGAGTACTGGGCAAAATGACTGCTTATGTGGGTAGGATATATTTGACAGCACGTCTGTAGCTAAAAGAAATTAAACTAGTGGTGCACCACAGTTTATAGTTCTACTGTTATGTGTTTATTGTGTATATACTAGCAAATCTACTTTGGGAATGTGTTTAAAAGATTTGTTTGCAATTTAAAATTAAAATATTAATAAATAAATAGAATAGCAGTGACATTAAAATTCAGAATTAGACTGGAACCAGTACTTAACCAGATTTTAAAGTATGTGGATTTGAAGCTCTCCATTTAGAGGCAAAAAAGAATCAAGCATGAAGCCTCAACCCTCTGGGAAAATTCAAACCTATTTCCATAGAACCTGCCTGAGGCTCAGGCCTATAATACAGAATTAGTGTACGAATACAGAAAAGTGTGTATGCATAGGATAAAAGGGTGAAAGGAAAATCTTGTTTTGTTACCCGGAGATACCTGGGGTAATTTGAGCAGGAGGAACCACGTATTTACAGCTGCATGACTAATAGAACACTATGTCCATGGTCTCCAGAGTGTTAAAAAAAAAAAAAAAGAGGGCATTCTCTCGAAAGTTCTCTCTGCTTTATACTATTGAAATTATATAACATTTAATAATCTCTTCTTTATTTTCAGACTTGTTTCTTACGTCCAAGAATTATTATTTCTTCTTGGCAACAGCAAATCCATCATTTTCTAATTTCCCCACCTTGGAAATTGCATTTTTTATTTTATAGTTGGCGTCATCCTCAAAAGAAAACAAACAAGCTGCTAGTCAGTGAAAGAAAGGAAAAGAAACATTAAAGAAAGGAAAGGAAAGGAAAAAAATCCTCAAATCATGTTTAGCCCCATCTGGCCCTAGAAAAACATGGAAATGGATGACCGAGTACAGTTTCCAGGATGGGCCGCCTTTCAAGGGAAACAAAATCTGGATATTTCTATGTCTAGACCACAGAAGAAAAAATGCTTTGGTGCTAATTAACCCATCAAAAGCTTACAAACCCTGAGTGGTGCTCAGCAACATACGTAGAGAAGTTAGCAGATTTAAGCTGCCAAAGGAAGTGTGGGAAGGTGCAGCCTGGGATTTGGGAGATCTGGGTCCTACTGCTTATTCTACTTCTGGCTTGCTTTTTGATTTTAGGCCTTTCAATAGCTCACTTTATATCTGCCTCATTTTTACTTGCTGTAAAGTGGAATTGTGACATTTACTCTCCCTCCAAGAGCTCTCTGATATCAAGAGGAAAAATACCATGAAGCAAGTGCTAGGTCCTTCTCTCCTACATGCTGTGTATTTTATCTGGCCATTTCTAAGTAGAAACCACAGTCTGTAAGGCTGTGTGCTATAGTCAGATGTTAAACAGCCACTAAATAAGTGTTCCTTTAGGATTGCTAAAAGAGTGTGTGTGTCTGAAATTAGTGGATTCTGCACTTCTCTCACAGTGCACATACGAAGAGAAGAATGCTTGTTTGTAAGGGATATTAAGAGGGATGTATTGATATTAGCCCCTCAGAAACACACTAATTGTGCTTTATGCTGATTTGTTAAGGGATAAAGCAGGCATACCATGAGCATGGCCTTTGAAAATAATTTCAATTTTAAGGGAAATGAAGAAGTATAAACAATATTTCACTCAAACAGGTACTGCCTTTGATTCCTCCCATGCTTCTCAGACTATCCCTGTAACTACCTACCATTCTGGTCCTGCTGGTGGACAGAGTGGAAACCATTCCAATACAACTGCTTTTTGAGTTAAATACCCACTAGGAGACAGAAAAAAAGTGCATCAGCTGCATCAAGAAAGATAAAATAAAAATCCAAGCCTGCCCGGAGTTGTTAAATAAAGTGATCATCTCTTCAGCTTCAAAAAGTCTATTTTAATCCTTCATCCCACATAATTTAAATGTGTATTTGCACTCATTCTCATTCTGGATCTCATCTTTCCCTCTGTGCATCTGCCTATTCTCTTACCCACCTTTGTCACCTAGTTGCTAAGGCTGAACCTCTGTGCAGGTCTCTCTAGTCTGGTCCATGGGTTTAAAGCAGGGTCAGCTAGAAGAGACTGCTTAGTACTGTATCCAGATGGGTTTTGAATATACTCAAAGATGGAGACTCAACAACCTCTCTGGGCACCTTTTCCAATGTCTGACCTCCCTCAGAGTAAAAAAAAAAAGATTTTTTTTTTTTTTTACATTTAAATGGAACTTTCTGTTATTTCAGCTTTTGCCTGTTGTCTCTTGTTCTGTCAGTGCATACCTCTGAGGACAGTCTAGCTCCATCTTTTTTACTCTCTCCACTCAGGTGGAGAGAGTAAACATATACATATTGACAAGGTCCCCCTTTCCTTCCTCTTTCTTTTTTATTCCTCAGTTGGTTATCATATCAATTATTTAGACAGCAAGAGGGTCGCTGCAGTGAAAAAGCCATAAGAAATACTGGCTGACTGCCTGGAGTCACAAACTTTACGTGCTTGGTAGACGAATGCCCCAAGACAGAGAAGTGTTGTCAGGGGAGGAAATAGGCTGAGCATGGGTAGGAACTCTCTCCTGGACTTCTCTGACAGTAGTGACAGGGAGTTAAAGTTGATATTAATCTCAGTTTTGACTTGAAGTTGGAGAAAAGGAAGTGGTGCCATGAGAGTCTTCTCTGAAGAAACAGAACTCTAGACAGAAAAGCAAATAGCTTAAAGGGAATAGCATCAGACATCTTACTTTTCAAGTGAGAGAAGAATGGGACATAGGTTATTGTTTACACAGAGTAGGTTACTACAGCTGTCTGAATGGTGGCAGAAATTTGAAGTTCATTTGAGGGACACAGGGAGAATAGTATCCAGATCCTAGAAAATACTCTTGTGCTGACAAAACTGAAGCTTTGATAACAGAACTTTGATAAAGATTTGCATTACAGGGTGCAGGACATACTGGTGCAACAAAGGTGCCAAACACCAAATCACAAAGTTCAGGTTTAGCTTTGTATTCATTGCTCTAGCTTATTTCATCATTTCATTTCCTCTCTGCAAACTAACCTCCAGTCTTAAGATAAGAGAGTTATTTGGCCTTTGCAAAGACTTCGTAAGTTCACAGGAGTGAAACCTTTAAATCATATCCTGCTAATACACATGCCAGCAGTGTGAACAAAGTGTGAACTCCAGAGGAAACAGTACTAAGGGAAGTCAAATTAGCTGACCTTTTAAATCTGGTAAGCAGATTTTTAAAAACATGCTAAGATTTGATAATATGAAAGAAACTTGTTTGAATTTGGAACTTTGTTATGATTTATTTTAACTCTTGAGTCAATACAACATGCCAGCATATTAAGCTAAACCTACAGAAAACCAGACTGCCAAATTAACGATGATTTATAACCTGAGATGTTATAAAAATTACAATTAAAGAAAATATAAACTTTGAACAGTCCAGCTGTGAGTTCAACTTTGGTCACTCAGGAAACTAACTTTTGTCCTTATCGTTCCAGAAGCATTTTCTTCTCTAAATGGGAAACATTGCTCTTAGATTAAGATTCAAGTGTATAACTTCATAGTTGAAAGGGGAATTGTTTTGTTATTCTGTGTAGACAGACGGTCTTTCCACTTTTCTCCAAATACGGTGTGTATGCATTTGCAGTATTTATATATTCCCAATGTAAAGCCTCACAAAGTTAGGTCTTCTGTCAAACAAAAATACTAACTTCAGCCTAGATTTCCTATACTGAGGACTGTACTAACCATTGATTTTTAGTTCAGTAGATGAATATTTACAAAGTCAGATCTAAATTGAACTTTCTATTCCCACTCTAAGTGAATAAATGTCAGGATTTTTGTAGGTCGAAGTAACATTTTGGCATATAAAAAGAACAGATAAGTGGAGATGAATGACTAGACTTGAAGAGTGTGGACAAAACCAGTGAAGAGGCTTTGAGACTCTAATTAAAAACGTATTACCCCTTTTGCCTTTTCTTTGATTTTTGTACAACTGTCACAGAATGCAACATTCTGGTAATGCTTAAATGAAATGTTCTGAGTACGGGAAAATACTCATTTTCCCTAGATTTTCATCTAAAGTTTAGAAAGTAAACAAGTCAAAAATTGCTTCAGTCAATTTTTTTTTTTTAAATCCAGTTAAATTTATTTGCTCATTCCTACTGACCAACTTTTTATTATGTGAGTGGAAGTAAGATGAACCACCAAGTAACACTAGTCAGTAGTGTTTAGTACAGAGACGTAATACTTGATTTGGGGTTATTTATTTCCATAAAATGCCCTATGTCCTATTAAATTAACATTTCTTTTTTCTCTAGAAAATAAATAAAAGTTCTACTGTGCTCTATAATTATGTAGCACAATTCCTATTAATATTTTATATCATGATTATGGAATGTGGTGCTATGTTTTATAAGAATATATTTGTTCTTCTTTCCAAACACTTTAATTATTCACAGTGAAATTAAGCAGGATATGTTAAAAAAAAAAAAAGTCACTTCATATGATATTGAAAAATATCATGTTTTGCTCATGCAGGGTCATCCTATTAACTATATGAAAAGCAAGTGATTTCTTTCACGTAGCAGCTCTGCTCATAAATCTGTTTTAGGGATGTGTTTGTGCAGGTTTATAATTTCCTGAAAGATTAAAGCACCACACAGAAGAATTTGGAAAAAGACAAATTAGAATGTGCTTAAATAGCTTGGTAAGTGGAATTCTAATTTGGTGATTCCTACTTATTCCACCGGAATAAAAAATTCCTTAGAAGTAGAAATAGGCAGATTGTGTGCAAAAAAAAATAATTTAGAATTAATATCTGTTTAAACAAAATTCAAAATTTTACACAAACGTTATGAAGCCTCCTATCAAGGTACCACCACTGTTTGTACAAACCACCAAATTCAGCCGGGAGACTGCTGAACAACATCATTAATTGTGAACACACAAGTATCTCAAAATTCTCACGAGTGGTCAGATCCCACTTATATGTATGTTTGTTTGGAAGGGTTATCTGTTCTAACAGTGAGGTGAAAGCATGTGATTTGAGTAGCCACCACAGTAGGGGGAATGAAAACGTAAAGCAGAAGTTATTTCAACTACTGTGTAACCAGATTACAAGTCAACATTAGTTTACCTAGCCTGTGTCATGACATTGAAAGTCTCTATAACCTGTGAACAGACAAAAAGTGGTAATTTAGTTGAATTCATAGACTGTTGTGAATAATTAATACATTTGAACAAAGAGTATTGTTTAACCTCATCTGTGATGACTTATAAAATCATGCTGGAAACCACTGCTGCCTATTCACTGTTTATAAACGTAGGTCCTTTGTGTAGCTTTGTTTTTGCTCTCATAGGCCTCTAGTGAGGTGTTGCAGTTACTTTGTGAACTATTGAAACAAAGGAGCCAATTTCTCAGCATTCCAGGACTAGCTAGCATTTATACTTCTCCCATGTTTTCATGAAAATATCTGATTTTTAGTTTCTATTGCAGCCTGTCATTGTACCATATGAATCATTTAAATCACAGTAACATCACTACTGAGGACCTCATTTTACATGAAATAGTCTATCATTAACTTCTTGAGTATCAAAACATTGCAAGGAGTGTTATTGTCCTTTACAGTTATTAATTCATTTGTGATGTCTGGCAGAATTTAGAGGTTGATAGGATGTGGTCCTGTTGAAACAACTTCACGCCTTCAGTAGTGTGGTCCAGACGTTTTGCATCTTGCCATAAGATGCCCATATGTTTCTTTCACGTTACCTTGCCATTCAACATACTTCATTCATTTTCCTTTTGTGATGTAATAGAGCAACATTTATATGAGCAAAAAGTTCTTTACATAGCCACGGCTGTGTAAAATCACCACACTGTAGTTCATAGGTAGCAGCCCTGCTGTAAAATGCTTTAGAAATGTGCAAAGTGCAGTAGTATTTCATTACACTAATTACTGCACTGTTCAGGATCTTTGTCTTTCTGCTTGAATAGTAATCTCTGCCATTTTTTTTTCTGGCTTTCTGGGAGTTAAGGAAAGAAAGACTGCATGCAGAGGGACTCAAAGGACGAAAGTCAAAATGATTTTTCCAGTCCTGATTCAATTGGAGTTTGTGAGGATGCTTGGCTGATGTTGCCATCACAGTTCCTTAGGCAATCCCAGAGCAGTATTGTGGAATCATCTGTATTAAGATAGCTCTAAAGGAAATTTTAAGCATTTGAATTTAGGTTTTGATTGTAATATGAAAAAGCTAGTAGAGAAATAGACACTACAGAACAAATTCCCAGATGGTTATTTATCACTCAGCATGCCGAGATATACATCAGTGATTTGCATGGGCATTTCTGCCTTTGAAACATATGTTTTGGAAACTCTTGCCCCATTGTGAAGCACAGAAAGGCACATATTCCAGTTCCTCATTACCACATATCCTTTGGCATTGCTGTTGGTATTGCTTGAGAGCCACAGTGTGGCTGGTGCCCTTCTATCATAAAGGAAAATAGTTCTGGCTTCAAATGCTGTATCACATGTTTTTTCGGTGGTCAAACTAGTCTTTCTCACGTTCTCTTTTGTATTTGTTGTTTGGGCTTTCTTTGTAGCCTCTCAGTAACACTGGTGTTCTCTACAAAAACAAGAGTGGGCTGCTTGAAGCAGATAGACGTCTTGTTTAGATGTCAAAGAATGCATGAAAGAGGATTTTTTCCCATGAGGAGAAGTCCTGATAAAGTGCAAATATTTTTGTTCCTGTTATGACTGTAGGGTAAGATTCTTTCTGTGTCTCCTGTGGGATTGGGATAGTGCAATGGAAAAAGCAAAGAATTATGGTGAGATATTATTTATTTCTTTTTTTTTAATATCTTGCTCTGTTAATGTTGAAGAGGCTAAAGTAGATATGTGGTCAACCTGAGAAGGTTTGTGCTTGGATTATCAAGGCTTCTGAAGAAGGAAACTGAGGACTGATACCCACACAGCATCTCACAGAGATTATAGGTCTGATACATGTAACATTTTGTTACTTTTGTGACATAGAGCCACATCTCTAATGGCCTGTGACCTGCCATATCTGATATATCCCTGCAGGATTTTTGGTAAGCTTCATTATTAGAGGTGCCAAGACATCTGTCTGAGAAGCTGACCTGAATCAGAAAGACATAGGTTTTCTTGAATTCTTTATTGGACACTACTGAGATCCTATGTGTAAAATCTCTAGGGTCTTTAACTCTAGGTCTATTGGAGCTCCCACGGAGTATGGAACCCAGAAACAAAAAGTCTTTCACATTTGGAATTTTCTTAAAACTTCAAAGACCTTGTTTGTTTGTTTGTTTTATTTTGGGGTTTATTTAGTTCTGGGATCAATTAGAACTCCAGATAGTGTTTTTGGCTTTTATTTCCAAAATCCAAACTATGCCTTACAATAATCATTTTGCAATATGAAAGTCACATAAGATAATATTATATTTACATATACTTAAATGTGACACATGTGCAGGGGGTGATAATAGTGTCTTGTCGGCCTCACTAAACAATTAATTTCATTTGGAAAATGGAATAAATGAAAATGGTTTTGGCCCAAGATGAAAATGGGTAGAGCGCAGACTGATCTGTTGCCTCTTCAGCAACAGGATGTTACTAATAAAAAACAACAGTGAGAATTACTCAACAAAGAAAATTCACAAATACTAGTTGGATAAGCTTAGTTCCTGTGAAAATGGGCCCTTGACATCATAACATATTTATTGGAATTCATTGGTAAATAAAGCAGTTAGATGTGATCAAGCAAGCCTGCAGGAATGTCAGTATACCTTACCTCATAGTTTAGATTTTCCATAATGACAGTTTGGCAAGTAAACTTGATTTTTGTCTCCATAATTAATGCACTTTGAGATGATTAAAGGCATACCAAAACTCTGATGACAGCAGTCAAACTTCTTCTGTTTAACTGGCCAGCTCTGTAACAGCTTAAGGAGAACTCCTAGAGCTCACTATCATAGCTTATTATCACTTCTAGAGTTTGCATTGATGGCCATTTTGATGATATCCAATATTGAGCCTATATGACTGGGTTTTTTCCCCCTTTTCAGCAAAGTTTGTCAATTATAGCAAAATAGATGTCCAAATATTGTGACCTGATCTATATGGACCTGCTTTGGCAGGGTGTTGGACTAGATAATCTCTAAAGGTCCCTTCCAAGCCCTACCATTCTATGATTCTATGAAATATTCAGAAAGGCCTGTAGGTCTTGCTAGAGATTGTAAGTGTATCACAGACACACAGTCCTGCAAGGAGTGCAGCATTTGGTCTTGTCAGGAATGTCTGCTCTTGCAGCAATACAAGGGAGGGGAATTGTAGAAAACGGCTATTACTTGAGAGGCCAAGGGAAGTTCTGGTATGCAGTCCCGCACCTGACATTAACCATGCAGAACTAGGTGAACAGAAGCAACCAATCAATGCACTGAGAGGGGTGCAAAGACACTTTATAAATCTGTAATTCAAAAAGCAATTCAGCACAGATTCTAGGCCAGCTTATTGTATTCAAACCTTTTTCTCTTTCTCCATCTGTACCTTTGTAGGATTGCATTCAGCAATTGTTGGTACAAACAAATGGTTAACATAATAAAATATCTTGGACTAAGCTCATCCTGTAAAGGAACTGCTGATGCTTAGTCTTTGAGAGTGTTGAGAGAACAGAAAATTGGTGGGATGATGGGTTGGAGGAAGACACAGGATGCCTTTAGAGTATATTGTTTCCTATTCACATTCTCAGCTGGATGCCATATCAGGAATGTACTTTTTCATTTGGCCAGGAGAGTCAGTCCTTTTTTCTTCTGCAAGTAATTGTTGGCATCTGAACCTGAAATCAAAAGAAATAAAGTGGAAGAAGCCAAGTATTTCATGTAAGACTCGAGAAATAGTGTCAGAGACACGTACAACATTATGCACTTATGGTACTTCTGCGGTATTCTTATAATAAAACAGAGAAAAATAACTGGCCCACACACTTACCAACTCTGTATCTGTTGTCAGGGTTTAGTGGAAGAAGTGCAGTTATCCATCAACAACCTGCTTCCATTGAAGTATTATGGAGTTTTGCCAGTGGCTTTAGTAGGTGGAAGATCTGGGACACTATAGATGAGGAGAAGCCAGCACTTGAAAAGTTTTCTCAGCATGTTTTTGGATAAGTGTCACTGTCTAAAGGGCAGTGGGTGGCCCAGAGAGGAGGAGTTTCAGAGAAAAGTGATAGAAAATGGACTCAAATAATTTTGGGGAAAAGGTCTTGTAAAAAAGGAGAGACTAAGCTTTTGAGGGATGTGGTATGTCTGATCTTTCTAGTGAGTAGTGACAGTGGAAGGGCCTACTATGTCAGAAAAAAAAATCAGTAACGTAGTCTCAGTTTGAGTCTTTAAGTATATTGTTTCATAAAGTGTTGGTATCAGACAAATGAAAACAGGTTTGGATTGCCAATTGATGTTCATATATGTTGGCCCAAAGGAGCCATACCTCAAATGAGGATGTAGGAAGATAAGTGCACTGAAGACAGGAAAAGCACTTTTGTTCCTATATCTTTGTTGTAGGAAAAATAACTTTCAATCCCTGTAGAATGTTAAGTCAGTTGACATTGTCTTCCTGGTTTCTTATTAAATCCTTCCAAGAGGACTGCATGTCAGTACTCTGCATATCCCTGTCTTCTGTCTTGGTATTGCCAAATGACTAAATCAGTTTCCTTGTTGTCATTCCCAGGACCACGTGTGAGAACCGTTACAAGCATTTGGAAAGTCGGCATCTTTTCATCCTCCCTGTGCAGTGGAAAATGATGCTGTAGTTATCGTTCTGAGGAAGGGGCTCAGTCAAACAAAGGAGGTAAGTGAGAACATTTGACACATAAACTAGGAACAAAATGGAATAATGAGCATTGAGTTCTATTCAACTATCCAACCATCTGCATTGATTTCCATTGGGTTGCCAGCTGTGTAAATCGAGAATGGTGGTGTATTGATTTAGGTTATGGGGCTTTGTTACACTTGCAAATAAGAATTAAAGAAAAGGATATGTAGCTCAGCAATTCATCAAAGCCACAAAATATTTTCTTGTCTCTAATCCATAAAGACATCAGGAAGGTGCCTACTGGATACACAGAGAAACTGTAGTTTCACTAGTCTCCACATAGTAGTCAAGACACTTCAGATCAAATTCACTTCAGATACTGGAGGAGAAATTACAGATAGACAGTTTATCTTAACTGCTGCTACCTTCTTGCCTTGATAAAAATGGGCAACCAACTTACAGGTACAGGCATCAATGTACTTGAGTCTACCCAATACCATCATGATGGTCATGGCTATAGGTGTGTAGGATAACACATGTACAGAGGGAGACTGACTCCTGGAGCACCATCATTAGGGCGTATGGAAAGAGACTTGAAGGTGCTGAGTATAACAGTGGCAGCCTTTGAGAAAGCAGAAAGACAGAAGTACTTGTATAGTGTGGGAGTACTATATTGGCAGCCAGGAAACCTAACATATTTGAATTCCAGCTCTGCCATTCTCCTCTCTGGATACTGGGACACACCATTCTCCCTTTACATCTCACTTTGTAGAAAACATAAAAATATCTGTTGTTTCTGTAGCCTTTGTACAGATCTGGGAATCCTGATAAAGGTGGACATAAGTTAAAACTGAAACTACTGGGTTTGAAACTGCTGATTTAAACAGTCAATCACAGAATGGTAGGGTTTGGAAGGGACCTCTAAAGACCATGTAGTACAACCCCCCTGCTCAAGCAGGCCTGTCTAGATCAGGTCACACATGGACGTGTCCAGGTGGGTTTTGAAAACCTCCAGAGAAGGAGACTCCACACCCTCCCTGGGCAGCCTGTGCCAGGGCTTCCTCATCCTCACAGGAAAGAAGTTTTTCCTTAAGTTTAAGTGGAATTTTTTGTGCTCCAGCTTTTGTCCATTACCCCTAGTCCTACTACTAGAAACTACAGAAAAAAGTGTTGCCCTATCCTCTTGACATCCACCTTTCAAATACTTTTAAGTATTAATGAGATTCCCTTAATCCTCTAAAAAAAAAAACAAAACCAAAAACAAATCAAAACCAGCAACTCATCCACAGTGGGCTCTTGGCTTCAAACATTGTCAGACATTCAGTGAATTAGAGTGCAGAGGCCAGTATCATCGCTTGAATCCTTTACAGTTTCAATCAGGGTTCAGATGGCAAAGCCAAAGATATGAAACCTAAGTGCTCTGCTTTTCTGACTTTTCTCTTATTTCTTTCCATATGTTTGATTGATTTCACATTATGCACATCCCCTGGCAAGGCTTCAAGAGAAGGTAATTGAAAGATAGAACAGAACAAGCAATGGTGTTACATTATCACTTCCAGATTAAATTTGAAAATAGCAGTATACATATATATATATATATAACCACTCACAAGAGAAGAGGTCTGAGCACAGGATACAAATATTACAGAAATAGTATATAATACATAAGGCTACAAAGCTATGTGCTAACAGCAGAAACTCCTAATTCACCTTTTATAGCCCTTATCTGCCAAACAGTTTGAATGTGTTTGTCAGTTTTATAATGGAAAATTAGTTGGATATATGAAGTTGGTCTAATTGTTTTCACTCCCAGAGTAACTTCCACATGCATTTAGTTCTGTGAGGTCTGAGAGGAGGAGTTGCTGAGGGAAAACTAGAGGCAATATGGTGTAAATGTGTCTTATAAAGTCATACTGTAGAAGAATTATACGTGTCAGACAGCAAGCTCCTTGAAACCACCCTGAGCTTTAAGCACATGGATAGTTTTTCATACAAAGTGATTAATGTCTGGTCTTACACAAGAGGAAAAAAGGAAGGATGGACCTCATATTTGTAACTAAATTTTGTTTTTTAACTCAGAATACTTACTTACTCAGATACCAAGCCTGCCTCATCTTCAGTATTTGGCTGAAAGTATTCATGAGTACTGTGAGTAGGAAGTTGTATGCCAAGCAAGCCAACCACAGCTTAAGTAAAAAGGAACTTTAGAATGGGATAAGTGAAACCAGACAGTAATAGTTTCAGTCTCTGTTACAGAGCTATGTGGTTCTCCAGGAATTGTACGAAAGACACTATATAGTGACCTTATTGCAAATCGAGTACTGTGATTAAATGAGTAATAACCCTTTTTTCTCATAAACAAAGAAATTTCACATATGGGATAAGTGGAGGAGAAACTTTGTCACTTGCCTAGAAATAAGAGGACTTTCTCCTGGACTTTACAGTGGCTTCAATTTTTGCTTTTGTAATGAATTAAGTAAGAAGAAATTTGATTTGGATTTTCCAGTTGCGCTGCCAGAGCCTTATGACAAAAACAGACTTTCAGGAACCCATTTGAAGGAAGTATATTCCACTGGATCTGTAGGAATTTGACACTCTGACAAAGAGACTGGCATTTGTTGAACAAATTGGAGCAATGACTCTTCCCTAGTCCAAAGGAGAATCTACATATAGATCTCATTCTCAGAGATTTGGTGCTTGTCTATGAGAGCCGGATAAATACCTGTCTGCCAGCACAAATTAACAAACCACCACAGTTTACACAGGCAGATGAATTTAATCTCCTTGATTTAAATTAATTTCCTGGCCAAATAGGGCACAGAAACAGCAAAATTTAATCTACACTGAAGATTAACAGCAGGGAATGCTGGTTAACAGGTTTAACGGTCTATACTTACCTGTCGTGGGGCTGATATGGGCAGATGTATTTCCCCTGTTTGTTCATCTAGCTAGGAAGTAGACATCTACAGTACTATTAGGTACGTGGAATAAGAAGGGACTGTAATTTCATTGTTCAAAAATCCTTTTCTTTTCTGACATCAGTTGACAGCCCTTCAAATTTCGGGGGAGAGCACAAGTTCATTTGGCCTTCATTCTTTACAAGATTTATTCATATGCAAGAATCTCATCTCATATTCTAGTATCGCTTACCTTAGGACTGTGTTTTTGTCAGGGATAGCTCTCCATCATAGATGTAGCTGACTGGCCTTTGATATTGGCCAAGTGCTGCTTATATAACTCTTCTAAGAATTACTCCTCTGAACTACTTAAACTGAGGCCAATAGCTTCTTACTGGCTTCAGGTGAGACTGATCTTTTATATCTGCTTTAGGTATAGTGAGAGAAATCATAGTGCTTTGGCTAAAATGGCTCTCCCATGGGTTAACCACTCTAATTAGGTGTAAGTTTTGGGTATTCACTCTTTTCTTGAAGAAGGGTTAGTAAAGTTTTACCATTCCGGGGTAGTCTGATGGTTCATAGAGACTACTTCATTTCTGTTGCTGCTGCCTCCCTCTGTAAGAGTGAAGTTCTTTAATAGCTTGCTATATGCAACTGCAGAGGAGGAAATTGGATTTCTGAGATGACCCACTCACCATATCCAATAAGCAGGGACAGTCCTTACAGTCCTAAGAATGAAGAGCATCTCCCCAGTGGTTTAATTTCTCCAGTATTAGTTTCTTGACTACAAGTCCCAGTGCTGAGGCTCTGTGCTAGGTACCAGAACAGAAGCTGTGTTAGAAATGAAATAGATTTTTTTTTCTAGAACATTCTTATAACACAGAGGTTTTCTTAAAGTGTGTCACAGTTCCCCGTGTCTCTCAGGGCACTTGGTAGGCTTCTTTTATATCAGTAAGTCACATCTGGTTTTCCTTTCCACCTGCTGCGTGACGGAGAAATTCTTTGGATTGGTCGCTTTTGGATGATCACATAGCTGTGTTCAGGTTTAGGTTTCCCACGGCACATATCTGGGCTTGTATTTCTGTCTGCTCTAAATGTTTTTATCTCTTTTTTTGTGCATAAACAAAAAGATAAGGAAACATTTAGTTCTGACAGATACTGGAAATTGTTGCAAATGCATTCCAGTTAATACCTAATGCATTTCTAAGTGATTTTCCAGTGAAGATTTTTAGTTGTCTGTGTATCTGATAGATTTCAAAGTTGCCTGTTCATCTCTTAGGATGAAAATTTGAACTGGATGCTGACAAACACAGCTGCTGTGTTGCCAGTTCATGGCCTTGTTTTCTTGTAGATTGAAATTCTCACACATGCAGATTACAGACAGCAATTGAAAACCCACTCACTCCTTGAATTCATTTGCTTTTCAAAGTCCTAGGTTTTCATCAGATTTGTCTTTATTTTGTCATTACTAATCTGTTGTTTTCAAAGTCTGGACAATCTTTTCTTTCTTACTTGCATATAAATTGAGCTTAGAAAGGCCATACCATCCACAAAAAAATCCATTATGTATTGCTGCAATGCTTGTTATGTCGAGTCATTAAACTGTGTTTTATTTGTTCTTTTACTATATACAAAGCTGTCAAATGCCCCTTCTTAAATTCAAGGTTTCCTGAGAGATCCATTTATAAGACTGTATTTTAATGTCAATTAACTTTGCCAAATTCAACTGTTTATACTGATATTTTCCATGTCTGTCTTAGCCTGAATTTTTTGTTTTAATGTTTTAGATTAAGTGGTACAGATGTTTCCAAGAACAAGATTAGAGAAAACTGCATTGTTTTTCTCTATTGTTGATTTTTTTCATAAGTCCATCAGGAATCTCTAGAGTCTTTCATTCTCTGGAGCAGAGATTTGAAGCATTAAGATAAGAGGAGAGCCACAAGGAGGGAGGTGCAGCAAGAAATGAGATGGAAACAAGCCCTAAGGGATAAAACAGACTATCTAAATAATACTGTCCTCTTGAATGTTGTTTTGTATCCCTGAGTCCTGAGTATTTCTTTTCCTTTGCTCTCAGCAATCAGTTTTGAGACAATTTGAAGAATTGTTATTACCCACTTTTAGGGGCATACTGGTGTCACTTTGGCAATCTTCATTCCAGCATCTCCCAGGGTATTTTTTATAACTTTTGATAACTAACACGATTTTAACTTTTCTTTTTTTTTACTCTTTTGTATGGGCATCCATGTAATGCAACACAAAGTTGAAGAAAGAAATGCACGTCCATAGAAAGCTCATATTTTAGTGCAAGGGCTGATGTAACACGGGAAAAATAGTGCAGAAGGTGACAAGGGCAATACAAATCTAAACAAAGGAGTTACATAAAATAACAGAGGTTGTTTAATATAAAGCTATTATATAACTACAAACTCTGTCTAAGGAAATGGAAGACTGAAAATAAGACTCACAGGGACTTGTTTTCAGATGGTTCTTACCAGCATAAGAAATTGTAAAATCATGTAGAAATAAAAGTAGTTCCTGGATCTACCTCTGATAACAAAATTTGATTTATTGTTTAAACTTTTACTTATGCTGACTTATGCTAGCATAACAAACCTTAGTGTGTGTTATTTTCGTAGGGCACATTTCCTCACATTTAGCTTTCAGTCTTTACAGAACACATACAGATTCATTATTCATTTGCAGGCAGTGACTTTGTATCTTGCAACATATCACATATTCCAGTCAAGAGAATATCACTGTGTCTGCAGAGTTCAGCATTTTCCCCTGTCAATGCTGTGTGTAACACATGGTTCAGTCTTAAACCCTTCATTAATTAGAGTCTCCTTCCAAAATAAATGTTGAAGTCATAGCTAGGAAAAAACCAATATGCTACATATGGGAGGAGGAGCAGGGGAGGTGGGAAGGAGCTCTTTTTGTTATTTGTCAAATAAAACTGTTTCTGAGATCTATACAGATAAAGGATACAAAGACCATTCAGGGTACTGGTTTTTTTAATAAAACTAGGAAGAAGTTTCTTTACATTTCTTTGGAATCTCTTATGTTCCAGCTTCATCCCATTGCCTCCTGTCCTATCACTGGACATCACTGAGAACAGCCTGTCTCCATCCTGCTGATACTCACCCTTTACATATTTGTAAACATTGATGAGATCACCACTCAGTCTCCTCCAAGCTAAAGAGCCCCAGCTCCCTCAGCCTTTCATCAGCAGGGAGATGCTCCACTCCTTTCATCATCTTGGTGGCCCTCTGCTGAACTCTCTCCAGCAGCTCCCTGTCCTTGAACTGAGGGGCCCAGAACTGGACACAATATTCCAGATGTGGTCTCACAAGGACGGAGTAGGGGGGGAGGGGAACCTCTCTCGGCCTACTGCCCACAGCCCTTCTAATACACCCCAGGATGCCATTGGCCTTCTTGGTCACAAGGGCACGTTGCTGGCTCATGGTCGTCCTGCTGTTCACCAGATCCCTTTCGCCTATGCTACTCTCTAACAGTTCATTCCCCAGCCTGTACTGGTACATGGGGTTATTCTTTCCCAGAGGCAAGACTCTACACTTGCCCTTGTTGAATTTCATTAGATTTCTCCCTGCCCAACCCTCCAGCCTGTACAGGTTTCGTTGGATGGCAGCACAGACTTCTGGTGTGTCAGCCACTGCCCTCTGCAAATTTAGTATTATCAGCAAACTTGCTGATAGTGCCCTCTGTTTCCTCATCAAGATCATTAATGAATATATTGAACAGTAGTGGTCCCAGCACTGACCCCTGAGTGACTCCACTAGGTACAGGCCTCCAATTAGATCCTAGATCACAATTCTCTGCCTTCTTTCTTCAACCAGTTAACAACCCACCTCACTACCTGATCATCCTGCCCACAATTTCTCAGTTTTACTGCGAGGGTGCTGTGGGAAACTGAGTCAAATACTTTACTGAAATCAAGATAAACCACATCCTATGCACCTTTACCATCTATCCACCTGGAACTTTCTTATTGTTATACACCTCTGCTAACACTTTCTGCATCCTTGACTCACATAGTCCCACATCATTGTACAGAAGACAACTGGTGCTTAGAAAACATTTCCCTTTCATGTAATCCATTAAATAGGTCCACATAACTAAGCATGCTGTCAGCATCCATGTGCAGAACTAGACCAACTTATACTTTCCTTTGGTATTTCCCAATTTGTGAGTGTTTAACTCTATTAATTGTTTCAAAATTTGAGTTGTTTTTTTTTTTTTTTAAATTTGGAACTACAGAATGAATCAACTTTTAGTAGTGTGGAGGACTGCATGTTGCTTTGGGTTGACATGCTTGCAAATGCAAGTCATATCTGTAATAAGCATTTTCAAATGGGAGATTTGAACAGACATAAAGTGGCAGAGGTGGATGATAATGTGATTTGTTTTGATTTCAGCAGGAATCTATCTTTTCTGCATATTTATATATTCTTCCCCATGCTCTGCAAAAGAACAAAATAGGCTGAAATATGCTTAAAAAATCTTCCAATGTGACAAGCAGGAAACGTTTCTGAGCACAATAGTTAGGCATAACTTGCCAACTGAAAGGGAATATACCTGGGCAAAAAAGCACAATGGGGATTTTGAAGGTGAACCATCATAGAATCATAGAATGGTAGGCGTTGGAAGAGACCTTTAGAGATCAGCTTACCCACCTCCCTGCAGAAGCAGGTTCACCTGGATCAGGTTGCATGTGTGTCCAGGTGGGTCTTGAAGACCTCCAAGGAAGGAGACACCACACCCTCCCTGGGCAGCCTGTGCCACTGCTCTGTCACTCTCACAGTGAAACAATTTTGAAGAAGACAAGCTATTAGGACCATCCTATTTGCTACTTCCATCTTGTCCATCTGGCAGGGAGAATGGTTAGTTTCAAGTCACAAAACACCTAGGTACAGATAGATCCTATAAAACTGCCTTGTGTCGCCTGGTTTTGCTCTTCTCCCACTCTGGCTGGGAAACGAAGGAAAGGCAGAGAGGTAAGGGAGTGTTCCTGCTTATCTCCAGATAAATTATTTTGCCTGTTTTTGTATTGTTTTAACTAGCTAGCTAGCTGGGCTGAGAATTTAACTCACCACAGACTTCAGAATCACAGAACAGCTTTCGCTTTTAAATCAAATGTATCTATTCAGCACAGAACGCTACATGTTTGTTGAAATGATCAAGATAAAATAAGCCCGTTTCTCCTCCCATTTCCTTCTGTCTCTCTCTTTATTTTTTTCCTCTCCTCTTTGAAACTTACTAAACTGAATACCAGACAGTATCCTTTGATAAATGGGCAAAGCTTCCTGTGGGTCATTTCAGAAGCAGTTTTCAAGTTCTCATGGGAAAATCAGATTGCAAATGAGCAGCAGACCACATAGAGTCTAGTGTTTAAATAAATTCTTATCTTTTTTTACTTAACCACTATCAAATACAAAGAGAAATGGATGCCAAGTACTCATTTTGGTGAGATCTGAATACCTTAAACTCCATTTGAAATTCCCAGCCACAGTTCTTAATATATTAATATATATCCTAATATACTCCTTTAGTCTATGAATTTTAAAAGCTACTCCAAAGTTTTTAAGAAAGATGTAAAAGTGATGAAGGATTTGGATGTAGGATAGTAACACGAGTTCCATTTAAATATTTTTCCTCAACACATTAGCACTCAGGAGAATAGGGCTGTCTAAGCCTCACATTCTTCCCCTCTCCAATTCAAGCAGTCCCCACTCCCTTCTTCCAGATGAATATACAAGACTTCACATCCAAGCTTTTTTGCTGTCTATCAACTCATGACAGACAGTCTAGAAAATAGTACACCCTAAATGTCATGTAAATGTTAGTCTTAATCAGGCAGCCAAATACAATATTGTGCTACAGCTAAAAATGAATTAAAGAACCTGCCACCATACTTTCAAAAATTTTCCTAGAAAGGAAGGTTTAGGGAAAGTTCAAGTGCATAGAGTAAGCTGAATGTAGTCATAACAGGATATGCCTTTTGTTAACTGAAAAAATGAGGAAGAGTCAACACTGAAAAGAAATGACACCTGTCTAAAGTGTTATGGGAAAGGGGACTAGTTTCCATTGAAATTGAGCAAGAAAGTCTACCTGTCTGTTCTCTCTGGCATAAACAGGATAAACAAAAAATCTCCACAAAAAGAAGTCATCTCCACAACACAATACAGGAAACTAAGATAGCTCAACATCTCAAAGTACTGTGAAAAAAGAAAAGAAGTAGCAGAGAAAGCAATTTCCATCATTTCACTTCAACATTATTAATCACTTTGTTTTGCACAAATTGGCCACAACCATCTTCCCTTTATCCTTACCCTTTGGCACTGTGCTAGTGATGAATAGTTGGCCCCTTTTGTAGTAGAGCTATCATTGTAGCAATTAAAGCATTTTTTGTTTCTGAATGGTCTATATTTTGAACTTTGCTAACATCTAAGAAAGCTGTCTTATAAATATACTATATTCTGAGCAATGGTTATCTGAAGAGGCAGACTTTTGGTTAGCAGTTACCAGTTCCTGCTCAAAAATGTGACAGCAGAAATGACATTGAGTGTCCTTTTTTGTGCCTCATTAATTTCCAAGTCAAAGTACCAACTGATTGATTGCTGAATGTTTTTTTCCTGTTTTCCACATACTGAGTTCCAAATGTTTGCTTTGTGTGGCATGCATGACAGTTTACCCTTACTGTGAGTTCTTGGTTGTGTAGCGTGATGCCTTTCCCTTGTATCCTAGTCAAATGTACTGGCTGATTTTTTTTTTATTCTCACTTTACTTTCTCATGTGTCAGGGATATTAGGTGATGCTCGGCATATTTGATAACAGTTTTTACCATTTCCATAGATATCCCTGTTCTTTGCAAATTGTTTTGGGGCTGGAGCTCAATAGCCTTGCTCTGATAGTTACCTGAGGTTTTTGAGTATGCTTGTCACTTTTTCTATTTTCAATACTATTAGCTGTCTAAATTCATATTCCTTTTTTTATTATGTAGGCTTTTAACCAAACAGCTAAACATATGTTCCAACTAGTTTCCCATAGGGGGAAGTGAGAATTAACAAAATTATTTCCTTTCATAAGGAAAATTAATAGCCTTTTTAAAATATCAGCCATTAGGCAATGAAATGTTCCTACATGTTATTTCCATTTGGAAAAAAAAAAACAACCTGGTAGGGCACACGTCCTGCTTATGCATAATGGATGTACACAAATCATGCTCACCTGACCATATTTGAACAAAAGCAGTTACTTGGCCTATAATTCCACACCTATCTTTATGGAAAGCTGCATTCTAAAAAGCCAGTGCTAAATACAAATCCATCTTCGAATCTTGATGGTTTCTTGTATTTTCTTGTTTCATAGAAGGGAAGTGGACCCTCTCTGCTTTTGCCTGAATATAAGCAAAGAATCACAGGATGGTAGGTGTTGGAGGGGACCTTTAGAGATCATCTAGTCCAACTCCACTGCCAAACCAGGTCCACCTCTATCAGGTCACACAGGAACATGTCCAGGCAGGTTTTGAAAACCTCCATGACCTCCCTGGGCAGCCTGTGCCAGGGCTCCCTCACTCTCACAGTGAAAAAGTTTTTCCTTATGTTTAAGTGGAACTTTTGTGTTCCAGCTTCTTTTCATTACCACTTGTCCTGTCACTGAATAGCACAGAAAAATGATGCCTCAACCTCCTGACATCCACCTTTTAGATATTCGTAAATATTAATGAGTTACCCCTGCAGTCTCCTTTTATCTAGATAAAACAGCCCCCATATTATTAATATCATAATGGACCTCTCTCACTTCATTAGAGAGTTTTATGATATTCTTTGAGTGACAGACTTATCAAGAAGTGCCTAATCAACCATTGGTATTCTGAGCCATTTTGCCTCTCAATTTCTTTCTGAAGTTTAGACTGAAAACTATTTTAGATTTTCTAAATGTGTGAGCTGAATTGGTTTGCCCAGAGAGGTCGTGGATGCCCCATCCCTGGAAGTGTTAAAGGCCAGTTTGGGTGGGGTTTTGAGGAACCTGGTCTAGTGGAAGGTGTTTCTGCTTATGGCAGTGGAGTTGGAACTATATGATCCCTTCCAACCATGATAGGTCCTTTCCAACCTAAACCTTTCTATGATTCTATGCCTTCACACATAATATGAATAATTTTACCACTTATAATCTTCAGTAACGTATAATTCAGGACAAAAAAAAAATCAGAAAATCAGATTCCTAGCCAGGATTCCTTCCAAATCATTTGCTGCCTTTCAGTCAAAGAGTTGTTTCAGGATTTCACCAGTCAAAGGAGCTAATGATCCAGCTTACTTAGACTGGGAATAAACTCACTGTCACTTTTTATCTGCCTGGATTTAATGGTGTCAGAGATATAATGGCTAAGGGCAAGTTTGTTTCCAGGTCCTTTTCACATGAATCATTGATTCAAAAGTCTGTAACTCTGGCAGCACTTCAGAACATCCCATTTGTAATATATTGGCAAAGCTGGCAACTCCCATGAAATTACTAGACCTATATTTGTTTCATTCAAGATGTGATAAAGTCTATCATGGTATAGCTGTGATAAAGTTAAGTCAATCATAGTCTAATCTTCCCAGGTAACAACTGGTAAAGCAAGCCTTTACAAAGTTCACTTTTACTGAAAAGTACCTATTTGTACAAGCAAATAAGCAAATACTTTTTTTTAATTTTGATTTTTTTTTATATTAAGAAAGAGAGATGGGAAAAAGATAAGAAAGCTCATCAGGCATTAATCTGGCAATTCATATTTCAAGTTAGATATTGATTGCCTCCTGTTGCTTGTTATCTATGCTCCATCTCTAAAGAAGAAATACATTTATGTAAGTTTTTTGTTTGTGATGCGTACAATTATGTGTAATCATAACTTTCCTCTACATATTTTGTCAATATTCTTTGCTATTTATAATGCAGACCTAAAACTCATTCTTCTTTCAGCTACTACATTCGGACATTTAACTTTTGTCTTGGATGGATGATGCTGGCAAAAGCTGGCATCCACCACCTTGCTGAGCACTGGGTTGTTCGATTTGTTTTGTCCTAAAGTCCTGCCGGTAGCAGTCATGGACCTTCTTGATTTCAGAAACCAATATTCCAGAAGAAATTCAGAGCCTCTGTGGCCCTAATTCTTTGTTTATCCAGAGGGGCTTCATTCTCCTTTGGTAGAATGAAGTGCCACAGAGAATCAGTGTAAGTTAATCTCACTTTAAGGCTTCTTCATATTGCTTAAGCATCATCAAATATTTGGGACTGGATTCTCACATGCCTCGTAGCTTTTAAGAATCAAGTAACTTATCTGCTTTCTCTGCCTGAAGAAGAAAGATGGTGCAGCTGAGTTGACTACATAGATACCAGGATGCTTTTAGTAGCATTTACATATGGGTCTGCAGCTGACTGCAGCCACATGTCTCGCACTTCTAATCCTAGTGTGTATGTGGCATCTTTTTGAAGTTACAAATACAGAAGACACTTGCAATAAATCTCGGTCTGGCCAGTTTCTCCCTGTTCCTCTTTTTCTTCCTTCCTACCTTTGTGCTACAGGTCCTACTCAGCTAGCATGATCTTGAGGCAGGCCTTCTTAGCTCATATGATAATCTCTGCACTGGAGTATAACTGTCTTTGTCCTTACTACAGAGGACAAAGCATTAAGGGGTTTGCCTGATGCTAAACCCGTGTTCTTGGCTTCTGATTGGTCATGGGCCACATTACTTGAGACTGCCTATAGACCTGGACTCTTTATGCCTTATGGCATGATGGTGCTGTCAGCGTTTGCCTGTCCTATGGTTGTTCCATTGCATCAGCCACAAAGTTATGTGATATCTAAGAAGATGAAGAAATATCAAAGTAAAAAATCTCCTTGAAGCTCTGCATGGGTGTCTTGTTGAGCCACAGAAACAATCTGCAAGAATAACACAAAACACTGCTATCAGTTATTGTATGTGAGAGCTGCACCTGTTCTTCCTGCTAAAAGGTAAGAACAACATCCCTTGCCCTTGAATGCGTAACCTGCACAGCAGTAGATCTATTAGTCCTTCCTTTGCCCACCCATGTCCATATCGCATTTCTTTCTTGGCATGCAAAAATGTCACATCAATTGTATTCAGATGTTATACATCTGGATTCACAACAATAAGGCAACACATCAATGATGCTTTTTCCTGAACATATTTTTTTTCAAGTTATAACTTCCTATAACTTTTCTGTCCTTGACTCCCAGTCCTTCTGCTGCATAAAAGCCTTGACAAGGTTTGAGAAGTGTGTTCTGGCATAGAAGCTAGGAGGACATTATCAGATTGGCAAAATAAATTAACAGCATAGAATCTCACTGCAGGACCTTCATCACTTAACACCTTTACCATAACACAGCAATTGTTAAGACATAGCACAAATGAGATTTGTGAACCTCTGTCTTACAGGATCCTTCTTGATACAGTAAAATTTTACTTAAGGTTCAGTGTGATGAACTGTGACAAGTACAGCAGTGCTTTTCTTGCACTTTGAAGATACGTCAGTTTGCCTGTGAAGTTCATTCAGTTCAAGGTTTGACATTTATTATAGAGGCACAAGCACATACCATAAATCTCATTTAATGTGCCAAAGATCATCTGTAATAATCTCTTAGGAACTGATAACTAGATGAAAATTACAGTTTCCAAAACATAAAGGTCTTACTGTTAACTTAATACACTTCTAGCACAGAGGGGCATTTGTTACATGTGAGTCTTTGGCAGCTAACTTCTCGACCACCTTTTCCTGAACCTCGAGCAGTTCAGAGCTGCTTTCTCAGATTAAGGCTAAATTACTTATGAACATACAAACTTAGCTATTTTGTTAACGATACCATAGCCCTAAGCAAATTTCTCTTCAGGTTTTAGACTTGTGAAGGAACAATAAGACCTATGGTTTAATAAGGGGTTATTTATTGTAATTCTTATGTTGTGTCTTTGCGGAGCTTGCTATTTTTACCAAGTAAAACGCAGGGAAATTCTCAAAAGCAGTTTAGAATAATAAACTTGTCTTAAGTAAAGAACAGATCCTGTCAACCTATTGGCTCACACTTCTGTTTTGAAAGGAACATTGCTGTACCAGCAGCCATTCTTCTGGTATGAGTTTCCCATGGGTTTTCACTATGGGCAATCTACAAGTTTTTACCAGTTCTTAGTTAGTGACATTAGTAGAATTAACAGATTCTGAGAGTCCTGTGGAACAACATCTACATGCTTTACACTTTGTATGACAAATTAGCATAAAATCTTGACCTCCTGAGACTAGCTGTTTTCTTCATTCTAACAGAAGTCATTGAGAGAGGGGAAAGAAGGTTAAAATAAAAAAAAGTCCCCATTGCAGACTGTATTGTTAGGGTTTTTTTTCTGTGAGAATTTAGGTAATGCATGTAAATTATTTATTGTCTTTATATTAATAATTTATGTATGAAATCAAAATACACGGCATCTGTGTGAAGAACACATGCTTATCCTGGGGACTTTTGACACAGAAAAAACCTGCAGCAATGTGTGATATGTTACCTGTGGGCTCTTCGTGCAATGTGTGCTTCCCCACGGGGCATTTAGCTGATGTTGCAGTGCTGCTTGGACTCTCTCTTCTTGGACCAAAACAGCCTTACCACAAAGGAGTTTGACAACAAAGTAAACCATTTGGATGTATAAGTGCCACATATTTGAGGGACACCAAGCATCTTAACAATAACTCTTTGCATACAGAATGGTAAACAAATTCCAGAAATGTGAACATAAGAGGTGCTCCCAGCAAGGTTTGTTGTGGGAGGATTGTCCATGCAGGGAAGTTGGCAGGCTTCTGAAGCACTGCAGCCATATTCCTGTATCTGTGTTGCATCCTTGTCAGCAATAGGGAGGAACATATGGTGACTATACAGCAACACCAGCAACACACTAGTCAGAAAGTGGGATTCAATCTATATTACCAAAAAAACCGGCCTCCACCTTCTTTCTGCATGGAACAAATGTCATCCTGTCACAACCAACTCACTCTTCCACTGCAGTACAGTTCTCTAGAGCATGGTGGTCAAAATGGCCTGCAGATTTTACTTCCTGTCAGAGCTGCTGTATCAGACTTCATACAGAAAGATTGCCGTCCCTAACTACTAGAGATGCAAACTCAGCTCAGGCTTAGAGCCAGATGGGATCTCTTTGTTTCAGTTTGAAATAAAGGGGTTTCAGGACTCCAGGCTGAACTGTATCTTCATCAACCATGCTAATTCTTTTTTCCTTTTTCAGGTTGCAAAAAAGTTCAGGGTACCTGGGTTGGGGCATTACTACCAGAATGAGATATGAAAAACAAAGAAATCACTGAAAAATTTGCATATGTATATGGAAAATCTACTTAGAAGTGGAAGATCCGTTAAAAATGTGAAATCCTACAGTGAAATCTTTTAAGCAATTTTTCAACATAGACCTACAATAACCATTCCCCTTGTTCATTCAGGGATCAGACCAGCTAAGGTGACCAGAGCAGGATTGCTTGGATTCTTCAATGGATTCCTCAATGGATTCCTCAATTATTTTCCAGAGCTGTAGCCAATCCTCTGGATCCATTTTAAGGCAACAGCAACAGTAATAGCAATACCCGTATATTTGAACAGAATATTTGGACTAGATCCTAAATGAGCTCAGACAAGTCAATTAGCATCTTTGCTATGTCTCATCTGTATTTGGTTCAATAATGCCTTTTATATATGGAATCTAGGAGCAGTGATTGATGGTCAGAATGTGGTTTTGAAATTCTTGAATGAAAGTGGCTACATCGGTACAAAGTCTAAATATTTTAACAAGTTTGTAATTTTTTTTATCTCAATGCCAGTGTTTTGTACATTGTAAACTCTTCAGCACACCATGAAACACCAATCTCATTAAATTTTATTAAGCAACTTAACAAAAATGAGTTAAGTTCCAAAAAGAAAACAAATCTTAAGTATAAGCACAAAGAACAATTTTGTAAGCCCTGTTATGGCTCCATGCAAGGATGCCTGGGGGTGTATGGAGCCCTCCTTACTCCCTTGTTGCAGGTTACCCCTTCTTGATATGTAAGCCTTAGTCATAAAGAAAAAGAAAGAAGATATTCTTACTCCTTGTGTAGCTTTTATTATAGCACAGGCAAAATAATATGGCTTGTATTATGTTTGCTCAGGCAAACCTGCAGTAGAAAGCACACAATGTGCCCAAAGCCAGACTTACAAAGAGAGAAATTGAAGGCAAGGCATGCTGAGTGGATTTCTGTGACTACTGCTGAGGTTGCCAGAGGAATTGTCAGCATTCCCAATATGTTAATGGCTTTTGCCATGGAAATGTTTTGTGGCAGGGAATTGGTCTGAGGCTACTAAGCCCACATTAAGCAATCTGGTAGTATGCTGAGCAAACTCAATAGATTTGGGGTCAATAACCTACAGGCAAATAGAAGTAGTACTCCTACGTTCAAGTGCAATATTTGCCTTTAGGAAGACTCTGTAAATCCTTACATAATTCTAAGGTAATGCTGAGCAAGTAACAAAAAGGTTTTTCATAGGTATGAGCCTTTCTTAATAACACTTCATCTGTTTTTAATATTTAAATAATCTTTTCTCATTGTTGCTTCTCCTAACCTGTAAAGTTGCAGAACTCATAGGCTTCTTTGCTCAAAATAATATCATAGGGTTCTTAGTCAGAGGCAGAAACAGCTAAAAGTAGTGAAACTCTCCTTTATTCAGCCCCCTAGGAAAATATTTTTATAAGCCCAGGCAGCAAGCAGGAAGGCTTGAAAAGGAAAGTAAGACATACCTCTCTGAATCTGAACAAACCTTAGGAAAGCATAACTTAACATGTAGACTATATTTAAAGCTTTCATTTTATATGAATCAATTTGCCTATACAATGTAAAACACATGTCATAATCCATTCAGGTAATAGGAACAAGGAAAAAATCTCTTTCTGTGATCTCGCTGCTTTCTCTGCACCCAGATGTGACCCTGGCAAATGATCAGAGACTTGTTTTACATTTTGTTGCTCAGCAGTATACATCAGTAAGGCTGCCAAGGAGCTACTGTTTTTTCTTGTTGTGTTTCCACAGTGAGACAGAATTATCTGGACCATGGGGTGTCCACAAAACTACAAAAAAAGTCAGTTTTATAGAGAGTGTTTATAGGTGGCAAAGGGACACACTGTGTCTCAGATTATCCAGATACGCACCATTTTTGGATGCTGTACCCTTATGATGAGTAGTATGATAACACTATGGAGAAGGAAGGGGTTAGAAACCAGGAGGCTAATTGTCTGAGTGTATAAACTGTTTCAAGTTGTATTTCAAGACTATTAAGGCCATCTGACTTTCATACTCAGGTTAAGTGTTATGCCTATTGGAAGTTCAGTGCCTACAATGTGGTAGAAACTCTCTTAGTTTCTCATCACTTTAGCAATCCCTGTGGTGTAGTAGCAACAGTGAGAAAAGCCTTGCTTTTCAGCCAGTATGTGTGATGAGAACACGATTATAAGAATTTTTGTACTTTGGTCACTTTAAGTGGCACTTTATTATCCAATTCTCTTCTTGTAAATTTAGGACAATCTTCAGTGTTACAGGCGAAAGCTTGTCTTTACAAAACCATGGCTAACTACACGTATGTCACTTCTGTGAATCACAGGGGGTTTTTTCCTATGGTTTATACAGTGCTTATCAAAAAAAAAAAAAAATCCAAACCTAAACCAAACAAACCCAATACCACTTCTCAAAGTGGTTCACCACAAGTCCAGTGAGCAAGGGCACATCTGCAGGTTAGTGCCCTCCTTTCAGGCCTACCTGGAGAAAACCTGCTGTTACATAACTCAGGACAAAGCTGGATAATGGCTTACTTATCAGGAAAACATAAAATAGCATATGCTTCTGTAAAGTTTTGGAAAGCTCCCCTTCCCTATATGCTTTATGCTCTGAGAAGCTCCTGTAACCAGACATCATACCATATCCTGGCATCTGACTGTACCAATACAGCAAGTAAGCGGCTGTCAGAATGCAGGCACTATATTCAAAAACTTATAACAAAAAAAAACACAAACCCTAACACAACCAAAGAAAAACCAACCATCTAAACTCCAGACTTCTACTGCAGTATTTTAAGGACATTTTTCACGAGGACTGCTTTCCAACAGAGAGCACTGAAACAAATACAGAAATCCCAAGTATATTTTGGTCAAGGCTGAAGTGAACTTTGATATTTGCCCTTGACCCTGACACTGAATCCTCTCACTAACTTCAACTGCATACTGCTTCCTTTATCTGCTTCCTTATCTGTTAAATGTGAAGCATACTTTCAAGGGGGCCACTCTAAAACTTAGGGGTTTTAAAGGATACAATATATATGCTAAATATTGCATATTGAATAGGAAATTGAATACAAAGTAGTTTTAAAATACTTTTGACTACATAGAAATAGCTAAGAGTTCCCACTAAGAGAGTACTCCTTAGGTCATGGTTTTTATTTTGATCATGGTACATACGGAAAACTCATCATCATGTATTCACAAATGCTGTAATTTACTGGAGAAATGGCACTGGGCTGGTACATTCTGTGTTTGGTCAGACTGTTCATCTAGGATTATTTACCTTTTCTCTAGTTTAGGTTGGTATAGAAGAAGCACATGGAACAGACTAGTCAAAGCGAGGCACCCACACGAGATTGCTCAAAAAAAGCAGCATGTATTTCCTAGCATGTTTGGAAAAGGCTTGAAGTAGAAAAAGCAGAGCTCTAGCCTACCTTTCCAAGAATTCTTAATGTCAAGTGAAGCCTGGAGCTAGAAAAATATTTTAATACCAGCCAGCCTGTTATATGCATAAAGCTGGTATTTTACAGGGCATTAATTTTTTTTTGCCATATTTATAGTAATTTTCTCTTGTTGTTGCCAATTCAAATACATGCCTTATTTTCTGATCTTTGTTACTTACTCCTGACTAGCTCCCTTTTAATAGCTTTCTCTACTCCAGCTTGAAGTTCTCAGGGCATCTCATTTTTTACTTACTTTTCCTCTTGATATTTCACTTATTTACTTTCCATAACATCTAGATCCTTTTCAAGTTATTGGTTTCACCTCTTCTTTCTGTTCTCTTTCTTTCTGGACTGTAGTCAGTTTTCATCACTTGCATTTGTTTTTTTTCTTACCAACTTTGTTTTCTCTTTTTGCTTTTTGGAATCTGTATTTATGCCCAGACACTCTCATTTGGTATTTTTCTACTCTGTCTAAGGAAAGTACAGCTATGAGATAAAAGAGCCCTTCTGTCTCATACATTCTTTTCCCAGGAGACCATGATTGTTCCCAACAGTGTAAGATCTGACTTGTTCCTTGCTGAGGTCAATCATATACCAAATATTCAGTTTCAATCCCTGAAACAGAAGGAACAAATCTCATCTCAAGTATGAGATCTCTGTAACGATCTAAGAATTAGTTTGAGATGCTCTTCTCAGATAATTAGTTGGTTAGTGATTGATTAAGCTGAGCAAAGGAAAACAAATGGAAATTAAGTGAAGTTCTAGTGGAGTAATAGCCAAGAAAGCTGTTGCCAAATAGCTGTTATTTCCCTGGTGTCCACATGGACGCTTGCCTTCTAATTACATTAAGTTTTGGATGGAAACTATTTTGCTACTGTGAAGACTTTGAAGCTGTGGTGCAAGAGGATTTTTATTTTAACTTACTGAAATGGACAGCTTTGTGTCCTTAATCTTGCCCTCAGGATAGCCACAACATTTAAATTTTTGCTAATTCAGCAAACTTCATCTATCTACATGTATACTGAAAAAAAGTGCACCTGAACATACTCAATAACTTCCCTTATTTATGCTAATTTAAGTACACAAATTTGAAACTTTTAGCCAAAAAGATAATCAATACTAGCATTATGAAACACCTTGACTTTTCATTCTTTCTCTTAGTCAATGTGCTACAAATTCTTCTATAGACAGAAAAGGCCTCTGTAAGGATTCCCTCTTCAAAACGATGCAGAAGGCAGGTGCAGCAAGCACAGTCAGTATCTCTGGTCTCAGGCACTTTAAATGTCAGCACTCTTACTATGTTATGTAGACACCTGCACTGCAGCCATCACCTCTTGTATAAGATTATAAGGGCAGAAAGCAAAGAACTGTTCCCATTCCCTGACAGAGTGGATCAGAGAGGGAACTCTTCGCAATATACAAATAGCAATCCTGGAAGTACTGCCACTGTTGCAATTGTTTTTCCCCAGCACTGGACCAACCAAACATCAGGCCAGCAGCTGTATGGGAGAGTTACCATGAAATATGAAGTGCATGGAGCCCTTATACAACATCCTTTCCAAGACTTGCCTGATAACTTTCAGCTTACACACATACAGCAATGCCTTGTGACAGAGGAAAAAAAAAGGAGAAAAAAGAAAAAGAAAATGCTCTGTCTCTCTGTTAAAAAAGTTTTTTAAAGGAATATGGAGTATTTGAGAAAAGCTGAACCAGGACTGCTGAGTGTGTCTAATAGATAAGCTCCCCTTCTGTTCATACCTCTTGGCTGGGAGGCAGCACACACCTGTGGCTCCTTTGTTATAAAGCACTTTGTTAAAAATCCCCAGCACGGCTACTGAGGCTAGCAACCCTCCTTCCTTCCTTCCTTCCTTCCTTCCTTCCTTCCTTCCTTCCTTCCTTCCTTCCTTCCTTCCTTCCTTCCTTCCTTCCTTCCTTCCTTCCTTCCTTCCTTCCTTCCTTCCTTCCTTCCTTCCTTCCTTCCTTCCTGTCACTTCCAGCAAGGCCATTCTGCATCTCTATGTGTTTGGATAAATCTTGTTAGAAATGAATTGGAAGTTGTAGTTATAGCCATCTGAAATAACAGGATGTAATTTTTAAATATTTTTTTCCCTCTCTAGCATTTTTTTCTTTATTTTGTTTCTTGAAAAAGTATACTAAGCTCTATATAACCACAGGAACAGACTGCAATAACTCCATCTGATGCATTTCACTTGAGTGTCAGTCACTCTGAACCCAACACTGCCCCAGAACAGCAAAGTTTGCATGAGCAAGCAAATAAGAGAAAACTCTTGTAGATTTATCTAGGAGACATTTTCTTGTAATTCCTATCAGAGTGAACATTATGCTCATAACAAAAACCTCAGTAATTAAGGAGTCCTTAGGATATTTATACACAAACAGCTACATTGTCAGATGTATCACTTCAGGTTCTCTGAATAGCAGACGTTGTACTACTGAAAATACAGAATTTGGAGTGAGGACACATTCAGACTAGATGAGAAAATGAAACAAACCTTGGAATTTTAATAGTAAACAATACAGTACAGGAGTAACGTCTACCCAAGTTCAACTTAGACACAGTTTTCAGGAGGCTGTTGCAGCTGTGCTGAATAGTGGTCTGTTTTCTGTGTATTTGATCATATTTAGTTTGATGGTGATTTGCATTATTTTTTGGTATGAGCACTTACATGTGCATTTGCAGCCCAGAAAGCCAACCATATCCTGAGCTGCATCAAAAGAAGCATGGCCAGTAGGTTGAGGGAGCTGACTCTGCCCCTCTAGTCCACTCTCCTGAGGCCCCATCTGGAGTGCTGCATTCGCCTCTGAGGACACCAACATAAGGAGGACACGGGCCTGTTGCAGTGAGTGCAGAAGAGGACCATGAAGATGATCAGAGGGCTGGAGTCTATGAAGATAGGTTGAAAGAGCTGGGGGTTTTTCAGCCAGGAGAAGAGAAGGCTCTGAGGAGACCTTAGAGCCACCTTCCAGCACCTAAAGAGGCCTACAAGGAAGCCAGAGAGGGGCTTTTTACAAGGGCATATAGTGACAGGACAAGGGGTATCAGCTTCAAACTGACAGAGCGCAGAGTTAGATTGGATGTAAAGAAGTTATTCTCTCTGAGGGTGAGGCACTGGCACAGGTTGCCCAGAGAAGCTGTGGATGACCCATCCCTGGAAGTGTCCAAGGACAGGTTGGAAGGGACTTTGAGCAACCTGATTTAACGGAAGGTGTCCTTGTCCATGGCAGGGGCGTTAGAACTAGATGATCTTCAAGGTTCCCTCCAACCTAAACCCTTCTATGACTTCTATGATTCTATATTAGTGAGGTACATGTAGCATGAACACTTAATAATATTTGACATTGTCTTGGAAGTATGGAAAAATATTTTTAAAAGGCAATAATTAATGTTTTATTTGAGGAAAAACTTGGAAAGAATATAATGTTTCTCTTACGTACAGGATAAAGGTCCTGTGATTGGCTTTTTAATTTTGTCATAGCAAAAGCAAACCATAACAGCTGTGATTTTGTTAAGAACAGAACACAGCTGCCAAACTCCAGTTTTGATAAATCTAGAATCAGCTACCTAATTTGAGATCCAACTTCTCTCATCATCTATATGCAATTTAGAACTGTTAACAAACCTCTGAGAATTCAAGTTCTGAAATTTATCCAGTTGCCCAGTGCTAGTAATGACGATGACTGAAGATATTAATATCTCCCTTTCGTGTGTCAGCGTATTATTCAGTTGTCACAAATCACCCAACTGTATTTCTTCTAATTCTGGTTATCTGAAAGCATTAATTAATTGAAAGAATTCAGAATGATGGCAAATCCTCCTCCATTCCATATAGGAAACTGATATACCGTCACCAATATTATCAGGATAGGCAAGCAAACTGCATTAAAAGTACATGAGGGAAAAAGTATATGTAAAGGGAATATGTTGCCTGTGCACAGAAAAAACAAAAAATCTGACGTACATCTTTATACAGTCATTACTGTAGTCTCAGTAATACATGAAACATTTTTCAGAACTGCGAGGACTGGAGTTTTATTGGCACCACTGCAAATGCACATACAAGGACTCACTTGTAAATGTCAATGTCTTTTCTGGGAAATAGCCTACATCTGCAGATATTTTAAAGAGTGCTGACAGAAGAACGTTGTTGCTTAAAACTTCATCAGTAATATGGAAGTGGCAGATCCTGAAATACGTGCAACAGTAGACAGAGTGCTCTAATTCATTCTGATCCTCCTCTCTTGTTGAATTCAAGCAAAGATGAATATACTCAAAACTTTAAGATGAATCTTGAAATAGTTTGTGGGAAGGAAAAAGAATGCATTTCTCTCTGATCTGTGTCAGACTGACAAGACTAGGGAAGTGCTTGAGTATTAAGATGTTAATGGACGTAAAGGATCAAAATTCATAGGTAATTAAAAGAATCTTATTGCATCTAATTCTGATTTTAGGCATACATAGAAGTCTTCTGATCAAACATCTCCCAGAATATCTGTTTTCTAAAGTTTAACCTAAGTCTATGTTTGTGTTGACAGAGATACTGCCCTTGAGAGGTGCTGAAAGCCCCTTAAGAATATCCTGAATTTCCACTGTCTTCAAGAAGAAAATACTCAGCAACAGGTAGGAAATAAGAGTGACCTGATTTATGGTATAAAAAATGAGAAATCTTGAGCTATACCAAAGAAGCTTAGGAAAATGCCTGTCATCAATCTCTGAATTAAATGCATCTTATGATAATCTGATTGCATCTACATCAGATTACTCTCTTGGCCTTACACATGTTCATGATAGTGCCAACTATTACTTTTAATTCCTCTAATTATTTTAACTGAATATCCTGTTTTAGCAGAAGTACAATGATTGGGGTATAGAGCCCCCAAATGACTGAATTTTACCTTTTCTGCTCTTTTTACCCTGTGTATGTGATACAGCTAGATCACTGCTGACATTTACAACAGTTATGGCACATTGCTCCAGATTTTGGAGCATCTCCAGCAGGGAAGCTTGCTGCATATCTGATCCTATTCCTAGTGAAGGATGTGGAATTGCACCAACACAAATACTGACACAAGTTCTCTCAAATAAGGGCATCTGACAGACAGCAAATATTTATTTTGTTTGGGGGTGGAAGTAAAGCTCAAGAGGGTGTTAGGATTTCTGAACCTAGGTTTCGCTGTGTGTCTTCAAGCAACTTCTCTCACGAAACATGAATTACGCACCAGGCTTTAGGAACCTAGAAGGGAGTAGCATAAAACATACTTAAAGCACTGGCAATTAGTCCGTTAACGACAAAATGTGTTTAGGTATTAATGAAACCCTTTGATTGTGGCCTAGCTAGGATGCATTTAATCCACCAGTAGTTCTAGACTTTGTCTCTACTGTGGAACCAAGTCACTAAGATCTCAAAGCAGAAATGGATTTTCAGAAAGGCAGTTGCATATGCTTGAAACCACAGTATGGTAAAGCGTTAGTTGGACAAAAAGGCCAGCAATCTTATGCTGCTGTGACAAATAAATACATAACTACCTAAGAAGTGGAAAATTATGTTGCTGAAATTATTGAACTGTACGTATGAGAGAGACATGGTAGTGTGGTAGCTCTTTAGTAGTGCATTGGAACTGGATACAGAGGTCTCAGATGGTCTTGACTGACCTTTTTACTTCTGCAGCCCAAGCTGGAAGTTCATGTATCACGCTATTGCAATAAGGTGGGAGGGCAGAGCAGGAGGAGATGACACAGTAGAATTGAATGATGGTGTATCAAAAGCTAAAGTCAGACATAGAGGAAGCAGAGCAATGAGCTGTCTGGCACAGAGAGAATCAGTGTTGGTTTTCTTTCTTTTCTTTCACCTGCTAACATAAACACCAAATGTCAAAACTGTGAATATAAAAGTTGTTGTCTATGGCCACTCCCATGTTCCTGAGTGCAGAGGTAAATAATTAAAGATAAATGCTTGAAGACCTGAAATCAAACTACCGATTCTTTAGTTATTAGCGATTTTTTGGTAAGTAGCTGCTATTTTGCCTCTTCACAGGACAGACAGTGGAGGAAATGTTGCTGTCTGTTCTGCAAGTTGGCCTCTCTTCATATTCCTTCCAAACAGCCTTGTGAGAACAAAAGGCCAGGCTTGTGAAAAGCTGCTTTTGCATATTATCACTACTTGATAAAAATAAACAAAGCCTGTTTTCACTTAATTCCTGCCACAGAAGGCTTATGAGTGTTTTCCATATGACAGTTTATAGAACATGTACATAAAAATTCAGCACTTGATTTTTGCAATGCAGGCAGAGAGAAACAAGTTTGTTCGTTTGTGACTGTGAGTCTCTGAGATGTTTCATAAAGAGTCTCTGGTGACATGATTCACAGTAGCATAACAGAAACCTTCCTTTGATCCCCTCAGGGAATTCAAAACAGTGACGACAGTAATGAATTGTATTGCTTCCTATGGGCTGACATTTCTTCCAGAGCATCAAGCTTCACTGTCTCTGGGAACTTTTCTCCAGGTTTTCCAGATGAGCTCTCTTCCATTCAATACACAGTTACTGAAAGCTCTCCTCAGGGTGGCCTGCAGGATTTTCCAGGCAGGCGTTCCTGAAATTGAATTGTGATTACTGGATAGCTAATTTGAGAGACCAACTACTTTAAAATAAATTCCCTTCATCCTCCATGCTTCCAATTTTATGTTTTACACTGAAGTGGTATAAATTACCACACAAAGCCTACCAGCTGAACCTGTCGTCATGCACCTTTCTGGTACTTAATAAAATAAAAAGGTAGTATTAACCTATCGGACAACAGCAGGAAACTGTTTCTTGATGTTCCATGTCATTCAGGTGTGCAGTTCAGCATAGCCTGTCCTGCCCAGCCAGCAACAGATGCTAGCTAATGAGGAATGTGTCCTTAGCATTGGATCTAGGCTGCTTTTTCAAATGTAATGGTTATTGTCTGGTTGCTGTGACCAGCACTAAGACTATAGCTTTGACCAGCTTCAGGTTACAGAGCAAAAGCAGTGACTTAGGGGTCTGCATAAGGTGAATGAAGTCATCTTTTTGTTAAAAGAGAAGGCAGATCAGTGCAGCTCTGGTTTGGAGACTGTACTACGATGTGAGTAGCTGCTATACTGCTTGAATGAGAAGCAAGCAACCTTGTGTTTATCTGTTTACACCTCAATACACCACAAGGCAAAACACAGGACAGGCCTCTATTGCACCCTCTCCCCTTGCCCAAGCTCCTAAAGGCCAGATACAGCCCAGCCGTTGCTCTGTGTGGGATGTGTCTGGAGGGGAACCAAAGTGAGCTGGAGCACAGGCATTCTACTGTGGGCTGGTGGGGATGTAAACAAGGGTGGGGAAGGGGTGAGTTTCCATCAGCTGCCAATCTACTCTCATGAAGGAAGAAAGTCCAAGAGCTGAAAACATTACAGCATTGTTGTCTATTGGAATTGACTGAACATGTGCAAAATCACTGTCCTAATGATAAACACTGTAATAAATATTGGCAGGACATGAATCCAGCTTCAGCAAAAGCTTCTTTTAAAAAAAAAAATTATAAAAGAAGCTCCAATTACATTTTTCTTTTTCACATCTTTAAAGTTTATTATCTTGCTCTCCTTTCTAGATTGCTGTATGGTGAAAGAAATGGCTCTTAGAAATGTTTTCTGTAGACATGAATGCCAAACAACTTCACAAAACCACTAAATATTTGGCAACCTTCTAGTCTACTGTAATTTTTAAAAAATGCTCAAGACAAATGTTTATGTTGAAGGGGGAAAAAATCCCCAGGATGCAGCTGTCAATGGATAATTTCAGCTTTCCTATATAACCCTGTTCTATAAGCCATACTTGATAAAAAGTGAATGCTCTTCTATTTAAACTCTTCTAAAACCTTAAAATGAATTTGAATTGTGAGTGGATGCTGCTCTGGCTTTTCTGGCGTGTTACATACAGGACGTCTAGCCAATTCTCTAGTCTTCTCTCAGATATGTTACTGATCCAAAATATTTTCACCAGACACCCTAAAGTAGAATCACAAGTTTGCCAGTTTCCATTTCATGTATCTTCCTTAGAAAACTGAAAATTACAGCTCACGACCACTGGCGATTTGATTGCTCAATGTCCAAACTTTAACTGACTGGAACAAAATAACAACAAAGATGCATATGATGATGTCTGGCCTCTGTGAGACAAAACTGCTTACAACAACAACAACAAAGACATATTATTTCCAACTCTGAAGTTAGACCTGGGGTGTTGGTGCTCTTAAACCACAGAACAACAACTACCAGCAGACCTTAATCATCAAAGTTTTTGCATTATTACACTGACATTTCCATGACTGTGCCCAGGTGTCCAATGCAAAAAGGCAATTCTCAGTGTCTTTACACTGTGTAATTTCCAATTTTCTCAAATCTCTGAGCTCCAAGTCAGCACTTTTTTGAGAAACATATATGTCAGAATGAAAGTTCTCAACACAGGTCTCATATTCTAATTTCCTTGGACATTACAACAAGATTTCAAATGCCGTTGAAATTGCCAAAAAAAGAAATAAGTGTTATAGTATTACAGATGATAATATAGTCCAGTCTGGGTTTTTTCCTCCTAACCAGTGCTGTGAGAGGTTAAGCAATGTTATTTCACTAGGCCAAGAAGTCTAGGCAGAACTTCATTAAAATACAGCTGAATGACCTGTTATATGAACCTAGCTCTGCAAGGGAATATTTGGAAGTCTGACAATGTAATGGTCCTGCAAGTTAGTTCATTGCTCACTAAAGCTGTAGCCTGTGGTTTGAACATCTCTTTTCATCTGGAAAGGGATAGTCTTACCTACATGCCAAATAAGGTGTCTGCTTCTCACACTGAACAGATCTACTCTGGGTCAAGTAAAAAATCTTCAACTCCTTACCTATCATCCTTCCTTCCCAGTTTATTAAAGACAAATGCTGATCCACCACCCCAGTACACGCTTCCTAAGGAGTTTGTCCTTGTTGGTTCCAGGCTGGGGCAATGTGTTCATGCCATCTCTTTTCCCCAGAGAAAATGTTCTGGATGGAAGGAATATGGAAAACAGAAGAGTGCTGTGGCTTTAGTAGTGAATCCCATGGGACATATGATGCTCTAGTAATCTGACTCTGGAGCATGAAGACCCAGTCAATGTTGGTAGAAACACTCGAGGAAGTTGGTAAAGATCATGGCTAGGATAGGTGCCGTACTCTAAGTATGGTTGCTCAGAATTACAGGATATTTAGAGCTGACACCCAAGGAGGTACTGTCTTAGGAATGAGTTCAGATGTGTACAACTGGGGAGTGAAATGACTGCTATTTAGAAGAACACAACAATGTAACCAAAACCCTTAAGTTCCTTAAGGGTCAGACTTTGGCTGAGATGTTTTGTCCAAACTCATGCTTTGAGTTTGAAGGTACTGCAAATCCCATGTAACTATATCCAGTGAGAGTTTCAGAAGCTAGATCTTCTATGGAAAAAATCCTGCTAGGTAGAACAGACACAATTTGCAGGAAGTGATAAAGATGAAATACCCATTGAACCAAAAATTCTATAAAGTCAGGACTGCACTCTGAGATTGTGTATGATAGTAGCTCATTTGCCTCTGACATTCCTGAGCTCTTGCACCAACCCAGTTCTTCTTGAAGTTTGAAAAGTTTTTCTCAGTCCTTGCTCAGTGTAATGCAACCATATCACCAAGAAGTCCAGGGCGGAATTGATAGGGTGATTTCCAGTGAATGATACCCAAATGTACTCTGAATAGTACGTTTTACATAGTGAATATTGTACTTGAAGGGAAATAATATGGAACAGGTAGAGACTGCAAGCCCATAGGCAAACATCCAGAATTGTAAAGGAAGGCTAACTTTTATAGTAGTCTGTATCAGTTTATCATCAGAGAGTTAAAGTAACTGCTTACAGACAGGCCATAAAAATAAGGAAACCCTGAGGGATTCCAGGAGCAGCTTTACTGGTAGGAACACAGTATTTTTATTCGTAATTGAATACAGTCTACAACAGCCTCTTGTTTTTGTGCAGTATAAAATGGCAGTGGACGGTGTCACTTCTGGCTGTGTTACCCCAGCAAGTGCTCTGTGTTCAGTAAAGGGCTTCAGTTGTAAAGGCTATCAGCTTGACAAGCTTCACTGAGATGAAATAAGACATTACTTTAAAATGTTAAAAGCAATTAATGTCAAAACATGATCTAGAGAAGAGTAACATGTTCTATGTTCAGAGCAAAAGTAAGATTGGTCCAGCTTTCTGCTTTTTTTCTGCCACCATGAATTCCTGCAAGGTGGCTGGATGAAAAAATAGGGAAGTCAAATATAGGCAGTATTTTCATCTGGTTCCTGGTGGCCTAGCTCTTTTCCAGACAGTGAACTGGTTCTCCTCCAGACTGACTGCCCAGGGAAGTAGTAGAGTCACCATCGCTCTTTTCTAGACAGTGAACTGATTCTCCTTCAGACTGACTGCCCAGGGAAGTAGTAGAGTCACCACCCCTGGAGATATTCAAAAGCTGTGTAAATGAGGTGCAGAGAGCCATGGTTTAGTGGTGGACTTGGTAATGTTAGGTTAGTGGTTGGACTCGATGATCTTAAAGGTCTTTTCCAAACAAATAATTCTATGATTCTTTGGCCCTGCTACCCTGATCTGACAGCCCATATCCCACTTTGCACAGCTATCAGTGCTTATGAAGCGCCGGAGGGTCTTGCCATGTCCCTATCCCAGCCAACCTGCAGGATGGAGCCTGAGAATTGTTACAGGATGTCCATCTGCGGGCTTTGCAGCTCCTAGTAAGCTTTACTGCATCCTAGGAGGCTCAAGTTGCCTTTACCAAGGTGTTTCATAATTTAAAATTGTGGGGATTATTTAATCCAAATTGGGTTATTTCTCCTCCAAATCGCAGAACTGGCAGATTGTCCCTTCTTCCTCTTGGGTTGTAACTGTTGCTACACAGCTGCCTGCAGGCCTGTGACACGGGTGAGCAGTGGCAGAGCTCCTGGGAGAGGCTGTGGAGGGCCGAGGGCAGTAGGCATGGGCCCCACCACCCACTGCTGCCTTTCCCTGTCTGCCCTCTGCCAGCTGTCTCCTTGCCTGTCTGCCTGCTCCTTGGCCATCCCAGTACTCTGCTGCTCGTTAGCCACTGAGCAGGAAATTACACATTACGAGAAGCTCAGATGAGAATCAGTGACCCTAAACCACTAAGGAAAGGGTTTTAAAGGGGGTTTGCAAGCCAGAGCTTTCAAATGCATCACATTGAGTTAAACATTTAAATCTGTGTTTAGGCATCAAAATAAACATGGGGCTGATTTTTAAGAGGTGTGGAACAACTTGGTTTTCCACCCAAGTCTCCAGAGACTGTAAATTTGTTTTTCTCTCTAAGTCTGGCAGCCTCTTTAGATCTTTAGGAATGGAGTGTATTCCCAACAATCCAGGGAATCCTGAGTGTCCCTCCAAACTTTGCTGAGTAAGGAATGGAGGGCTGAAATCTAGAAAAAAAACTGAGGCCTTGAGTCTGAAACAGGGCAGGAATCTGGGTGCTTGTTTTCAGGAGCAAGTGAAAAACAAGCAAGCAAAAAAAAATAAAGACAAAAAGCAGGTCCTCTCTACTGGCTCACTTTTTTGGCACTGACAGTCTTGTATGGCTTTCTTCTGCATTGCTGTTTCAACATCACAGATAGATCCTTGGAGTAGAGAGGGTGATCTTGGGAGAGGACAGAACTGGGGTCAAACGTCCCTGGACCTATGGGGCTTCTCCTTTCTGATCCTGTGTTCCACTCATGCTTTGAAAGGAAATAAAGCACTCTTCTCACTTTTGTCCATCTTTTCTTTCTTTCTTTTTTTTTTTTTTACCTGGAGAAAACAATAGCAATAACCCATTACCAAAAGGGACTGATCACATAGCTAAAACCATGAGATTTCTGCTATTCTCACATAATTGTGTAAGTCACAGGACTGTAGCTGCTCCTCTCTTTTGATTATTTCTGTTCATCTGGTTTAGGCAGCTCTTTCTGTTCTTGTATTCCTGTGTGCTTAACTTTTCACCACTCCGTGAGTAAAGAAGTTGCCCAGAGCTGTGAACTCATGTCCTGAAAACCTGGTGCCTAAAAATCATGGCATTAGCTACTTTCACCTGTAAAACAAATCCTGTGACCAGGAGTCCTAGCACCTATTTTTTGCTGCCTGAAAGGCAGGTGCAAAGTCTAAAATGTTTAGCTAGATACTCTCTGAGATCAGTTGAAAGGAGCAGAGGCCTCTGCTAAGGGCAGTTATGGCCAGTTATCCCAGATACCTTTCTTTTGGGAAGGATTACTCCTCCAGCTCATTGGCACTGATAGCAGAGGAAACACAGACGAGAAAATTTTATTAGATACCTAATTGTTATGTGATTTAAAGCCAAGTGCTATAATTCCATACCCAGAGTCTTACAGAAATTTGTGCTGTAAGAAGCCTAATAGTTCAGAACATCTAAGGAGGGCAGACTTGCTAGCCTGAAGATAACTGCCAGTTGTCACAGTGAGTCATTAAAAAAGCAACGTGTAGCTTCTGACTAGTATCTTGCTGATAACTGGGAATTTGAAACTTCAGTAGAGAGAAGACAGTCAGGCAATCACTGTTCCAAATACATTAGGAGAGTATTTGTACTAAGAGTAAGAGAGCTTGTTACAAGATCTGAAAGTGATGATGAAGCTGAGTTCTTACTTGAGTCAATTCTGGAGTAAAGAATCCTCCTTTGGCAGTTCATTTCTTCTTACTACTTTCAAGCTCATCAGTTCTCAATTTGTCACTTTTGCAAAAGTACAATAGTAAGTTTCTTCTGAATATGCAAACAGGCACTTATTTGATGTTAAATCATAGCTTAAAACACCACTAGAACCTCTGTTTCTGTTGCTGCTACTAAGAAGGTGTGATAAAATCCATTGATTAAGAAGCCATGCCTGCCAGTAGATAATACTTATAGGCTATCTATCAAAAATCACTATCCTTGATATCCAGCTTTGCCGAAGGGGAGACAGACAGCAATGTTGTTTCCAGAGGAGCTTGTAATCTATGTAGACCATTTTTCTTCTTAAATTGTTTTAATAGACTCACCTTTTTCATGTGACTTTCTTGTGACAGATGCCAAATAGCATGATAGTGACATCTTAATAATTTTAAATCAGCTGAGCAAGGGAGTCATGGGCTAAACTTATGGTCTGGTGCTGTTCCACACAAATTCCAGAATATAGTAAAAAAATCTGTATTTTCCTGCATTAGTTTCATAGAATGGTCATAGAATCATTGAATGGTAGGGGTTGGAAGGGACCTTTAGAGATCATCTAGTCCAACCCCCTGCAGAAGCAGGTTCACCTAGATCAGGTGGCATAGGAACATATCCAGGCAGGTCTTGAAGATCTCCAAGGAAGGAGACTCCACAACCTCTCTGGGCAGCCTGTGCCAGGGCTCCATCACCCTCACAGTGAAATAGTTTTTTCTTATATTTAAGTGAAACTTTTTGTGTTCCAGCTTCATCCCATTACCCCTTGTCCTGTTGCTAGCTACAATAGAAAAAAAGGGATGCTCTGACAACCACCATTTATATACTTGTAAATATTAAGGAGATCTCCCCTCAGTCTCCTCTTCTCTGGACTAAACAGCCCCAGTTCCCACAGCCTTTCCTCATAAGGAAGATGCTCTAGTCCCCTGATCATCTTGGTGGCCCTGTGCTGGACTCTGTCCAGAAGTTCCCTGTAACACTCAGGTCTCTCTCTGCAGTGCTGCTCTTCAGCAGGTCAATCCCCAGCTTGTACTGGTGCATGGGGTTGTTCCTTCCCAGATGCAGGACTTTGCACTTGTTGAACCTCATGAGATTCCTCTCTGCCCAACTCTCAAGCCGGCAGCACAGCCTTCTAGAGAATCAGCCAGTCCTCCCAGTTTGGTGTCATCAGCCAGCTTTATGAGGTTACACTCTGTCCCCTCATCCAGGTCGTTGATGAAGATGTTGAACAAGACTGAGTTCAGAACCAGTCCCTGTGGAACTCCACTGGCCACAGGCCTCCAACTCAGTTCTGTGCCATTGATCACCACCCTCTGGGCTCTGTCATTCAGCCAGCTCTCAATCCACCTCACCATCCACTCATCCAAGCCACACTGCCTGAGCTTTCTGATGAGGATGTTATGGGAGACAGTGTCAAAAGCCTTGCTGAAGTCAAGGTAGGTGACATCTGCTGCTCTCCCCTCATCTAGCAAGCCGCTTAAGTTGCTTGTATTAGTCATTAACAGGTTCTACATAAAATCTTCCTGGTTGTTTTCTCTGTTTGACATCTAGCTATATCTTAATGTATTAGTAATACCTAGCTTCTGTGTAGTGCTTTAATCAGCAGACTTTGGGGTCCTTTGCTGAGAGATCAATGTCATTTGCACTGAGAAATAGAGGTATTGTAGGAGTGAGGGATTTGCACATCAGACGATGAAAACAGCAATTCAGTATTTTATTCTAATAAAGTTGGCACCATCCTTTCTGTCCATTGGAAGGAGACAGATTTTCTGTGCAAAAGTTATAATAGATGACCTATGATTACAGGTAGAATGCAGCAGAATACATGCATGCAGGAGGGCCATTTTCCTGTTGGTCATGTCAGTTCTGACATTGCCTCACATTCTAATAGTGTTGTTCTAATAGTGTTGTTTCTGGATATTTTCATTAATCAAAAGTTCTACGTGCATACTGTGTCATGTTTTCCTAGTTTTAATCCACTCTGGTGAACTGTAACAGCACAAAACTGAAGCAACATGTCCAGATTGTATAAACAAGTATTTGTTTGGATGTTAGTGAGTGATAAACCAGTATTCAGAGTAAGTTTCAAAATATCATTTGGTTACTAGTGTAAAATATCACCAAAACTACCTACAGACTTCTGAACATTTTCATAGTATGAAACATCTCTTGACAGAAACTCCAGGAAATGTTATAGCATGTTCTTAAGTCCCACAGAAGACAAAGCACATCCTTTTCTGAACCAGGGCCAGAGAGACTGTCTCATTCCCTCTCATCTTCCCATTCAAAATCATTCAAAACATTGTATAGATGGAAAAAATGTGTCTGTTCCCTTACAGGCAGTTGTGGATGAGTGATTCTGTCCATTCTGAAATAAATTAATCACCCTGTCTACATTTGTTCTTTGTTTCATCTGCTTCTTCCATCTGTTCTCTTCCTTTCTCACTTTCAGCTCCCTCTATTTTAGCAGAGTTTCTAAGTTCAGCTGAGATCAGAAGTTGGCCCAGCAGTATTTGCAAATTCTGTGTGTCTTAACACGTTTTTGTTCATGGAGTTGTATTTTTTTTTTCATTTTAAAATCCCTTTCTTTTAAAATGTATGCAAGCTCCAGGCCTTATGATCTCTCTTCTGTGAGAAGTCGTAAGATTTATCCCTATGCGTGGTCAAGTAAGAAGAGCAGTGTTAACAGAAACCTGACTGATGGAGCTTCTCAGAGCTCAATAATCCATTCAGCTTCCAGTTTTGTAGGTAAGACCTGCTTGATAGCCACTTTTAGGAAGTAGTGTGAGGTCTTTTTGAGGAAGGGCTTGGAGGCCTTATGTGCCTTGAACAGCTCCTACTTTGGCACTCCACCCTGGAGTGAACTTTGTACCATAGCAAGTGCTTTGTATATACTCTTGAGAATATGGCCAGATGTGGCAGTGCTGTTTGTTTTACTTAGGTATACATAACCCTATTCATGTAGCTCCAAATGCAAACACTCATCAAAGTAGATTAAATAGACTAATTCCATCCATAACGAAACAAAACTTCTAAGTCAGTGTTTTCATGACATTTCTAATTAAAACATTTCTGTATGGCTTAACCCATACAATAAGCAACCAGTTTGTGCCTTTTCCTCATCTGCTATGAGGGTATCTTTAATATAAAGAGAAACGTGGCAAACCAAATATGTCACGATTCACTTGGAATATGATTTTAAGTTTCTGACATTTTAAGTTTCTGACATTAAGGGTCAGACGTTTCTGCCCATCTCGACTGTTCTTGCTAAAAACTCCCTAGTTTGCGGCACATGCATGACATTTGAGAACTTTTGTAGGTTTGTAGAATAACTTGATGTGTTCCAGAACCAAGCACACTCGTAACAGTCGTATGCGTTTGGAAAGCAGAAAGTTTTCCAGTGTAACTGAAGGATCCAATTCTGCTCTTCATACTGCTGCCCAAAAGCGAGTGTAACACCATTAGAAATCAGCACAATTGTTACACTGGAGTAATATGAAAATCAGACAATGGTTTCTAGACATAACATATTTCAGTTTTAACAGTAAAACCATGAAAAAAAACCAACCTTGAAGGTTGCAACCCTTTTGTTTCTTGCCTGATCCCACTGACCCACCCTTTAGCCAGTTGGCTCTCAATCCAATTTCTTGCAGACATCCAGTACTGATTTCATCCTGTCATTAAATTCATTACTCTCAACTATTCCTTTTTATTCCATACTGCCCAGCACATATCCCCTCTGAATTTGCTTCACTGGGTTTTCTCTTCCATACTGTTGATTATTGGAAGCCATGTTATTAACAGAGAAAAAGAGGCTCCTTCAAGTTCCTATACATAGTCCAGAATAATTTCCAGTTGACAATACTGTCCTGACCCTAGTAACACTAACCTGGCTTGGCAGCTGAGCCCAGCAAGTAATCACTAGGAGCTGGGAGCAATCTGATCATGCTCTGTGGGGCAAAAGCCCTCAGAGATAATAGCTACTAGAAAATCAAAGGGTTTACTAAGTATGTGTGAAACACATTTTTAAAAAAAGCTTTCACAAAGACAGGACAAGGGGTTCCTGGCACAAGTGCCCCTTCCCCTGCCAATTTTTCAATACATATTTTAAAGCATCAAACAAATTGTGTACAAGAAATGGTCTCATTTTTTTAAAATATGTGGACGAAACTTATTTTTCCCTAACTTTCTTCTCAGAAACAGCTGAACCATAACTCTTGAAATTTAAAAACACATGAGTAACAACAGCCTGGAGCAAACACCACACATGGAAAATTTGAACTGAATTTGTGAAAGTTTGACTAAGCTACAACAGCGTCTTATAACATGAAATGTAAAAAGTCTCTTAAAGATGATAGAGCATTGGTAAAGCAAATCCAGTATTTCTACATAGGGTTGTTTAAGGAATGAATAACATCACAGGAGGAATAAATGGGAATAAATGAATGGTGGGTAAAAATAAGTAGCACACAGAAGCTATAGAAGTTGAAGAAAAGTTTAGAAAGCACTTCATAGTCTGCTTTTCTTAATATATTTCTTTTTCTAACTATACAAAATAATTATTATTCAATAACATTTGACCTCATCTTTCCTATAGTAAGAAAAATATTAAACACCTTAGAATATTGAAGAGTGATGATAAAATAAGGAATGCTTTCAAACATTAATCTCTTATCATGAGTAAGAAATACTGTCTTGGGCGATCTTTTGACTTTTGTCATTCCAATTTGATATTTTTGTAAACTAGATGCAAGTATGGCAGTTAATTCTATGTCAGCCACTCCCATTACAGTGATGTATCATCCCTCCCTTGGCCAAGAAAACTGTATTTCAGGAAAAAAAAAAACCCTATCTGTAAATCAATCTTTCCAGTGCATTGTAATGTATGGAATTTTAGATATGGGCAACACTACTAATGCACATCTGAGCCATGGCACAGATGAAGCTTTCTGAAACCTCTATTGCTCTTGGTTTTCCCAGGTATTTTACCCATAGTGGATGCGTTCTCTTTTCTATTGCTGACACATGAGAATAGTTCTCTCCAAAAGAAGTTTTGCATCAGAGCAACAAATAACTAGTAATTTGCAAAGACTAAAATAGCTCTAGCTGAAGTTCTTTAATTAGCAGCTTACACGTAGTCTTTCTTTCTGAGGAGCAAAGTGTGCTATCAATAAAGATGCAATAACCATTTATTGTACCTAATGGAGTCACTCAGGGTTTGGTGCTGGGACCACTACTGTTCAATATATTCATTAATGGCCTTGATAAGGGAATAGAGGGCACTGTCACCAAGTTTGCGGGTGATACTAAATTGAGGCAAGTGGCTGACACACCAGAAGTCTGTGCTGCCATCCAACAAAACCTGTACAGGCTGGAGGGTTAGGCAGGGAGAAGTCTAATGAAATTCAATAAAGGCAAGTGTAGAGTCTTGCCTCTGGGAAAGAATAACCCCATGTACCAGTACAGGCTGGGGAATGAACTGTTAGAGAGTAGCATAGGCGAAAGGGATCTGGTGAACAGCAGGACGACCATGAGCCAGCAACGTGCCCTTGTGACCAAGAAGGCCAATGGCATCTTGGGGTGTATTAGAAGGGCTGTGGGCAGTAGGTCGAGAGAGGTTCTCCTCTCCCTCTACTCCGTCCTTGTGAGACCACATCTGGAATATTGTGTCCAGTTCTGGGCCCCTCAGTTCAAGGACAGGGAGCTGCTGGAGAGAGTTCAGCACAGGGCCACCAAGATGATGAAAGGAGTGGAGCATCTCCCTTCTGATGAAAGGCTGAGGGAGCTGGGGCTTTTCAGCTTGGAGGAGACTGAGGGGTGACCTCATTAATGTTTACAAATATATAAAGTGTGGATGTCAGGAGCATGGAGCCAAGTTCTTCTCAATGATGTCCAATGACAGGACAAGGGGCATTGGGATGAAGTAGGAACATGAGAGGTTCCAAAGAAACATAAGGAAAAACTTCATCATTGGGTGATGGAGCACTGGAACAGGCTTCCCAGGTGGGTTGTTGAGTCTCCTTCTCTGGAGACATTCAAAACCCACCTGGACAAGTTCTTGTGCGACCTACTCTAGGTGGTCCTGCTCTGGCAGGAGTGTTGGAATAGATGATCTTTCGAGGTCCTTTCCAACTCTTAACATTCTGTGATTCTGTGATTGTCATGGTCTATACTATACCTACACTGTAGCTTATGAAAGTTCACCAATCCCTGAGGATCTCAGTCCAGAACCTATCAAAACCACTGAATTTCTGTTTCTTGGAACCTGCACTAGGATTCAGGAGTAACTGTTTACACAGATTCTTGGTCTCCTCTTGTTATCTATCTTCAGTGCAGATGATTCATATGGATGTGTATTTGCACAAATGAGAATCTTTGGCCTTCTTATTAGACAGTTCTTATTTAGAATAAAATAACCTAGGACAGGTGTACACCTTTCTCACCTCTCCTTGGAAGAGCCATTGGTGTCTTTAGGGGAGTATCTGCTCAGGCTGATCCTTTCCAACCACCATGTTCCATCAGCCAAACTTGCTCCCTTATCCTATACTATGGGTTTTCTCCCACATCACAGAGATTTATTTTAACGTATTAAAAAAAAGCAAATAAAAAAGGGAAAAAAAAAAGCAAAAAAAAACCAGCTGTAAATCTAGCTAGATCTCAGAATAGACACTGGTGCAACTTTTGGTATTTTCATCAGTAATGAGTTAGAGCATACACAACAATAGAAAAACATTGCATTTTCTTTTGTTGAAATAGAAAGGAGTAAGTTCCCGTCAACACAGGGTACAGTCCTTTAGGCAACATTGCCTGTCTGAAAGTCTTTATAAAAGCTGGAGCTTTGTGGTATGCCAAATGCAGAACATTCTGACAAAAGAATAGAAAAGCATATTCCAAAGAAAGGAATGCAGTTATATTTCATTCCCTGAGAATATTTCTCAAGGTTTGGGCTTAATTTGTCCTCCAATGCATTTTTCCCCAAAAGACTTGATTTAATTTCATACTGTCTCTTTAACATGAAACAGTATAATACATGATAGTATTTTCCCACTTGCCAAGATCTGCTTTTTTAAATGTGTGCATTTATTGAACGAGGTAAAACCAGATTGCTTTCTAATTTTGCAGCAGACATGGCAATTGTGTCTTCAGAAACTCCCTTGTAAATGGCTTGGACCCTCTGAATCCTACATGGTCTAGCATCCTGTATGTTGGAGGGAGTGACAGTGATGCTCACAGCAGTATTTATGCACAGTTTTTTGCAACTTTCAAAAAGAAGAGTTAGTTTTCACTAGGCTGATGTGCTACTGATCTAGCCAGACCTGACACAATACATTTTAACCTATCTTCCAGCCAAGACATAGTGGTCTGGGTCCCTCAGTTCCAGAAGGACAGGGAGCTGCTGGAAAGAGTTCAGCACAGGGCCACCAAGATAATGAAGGAAGTGGAGCATCTTCCTTCTGATGAAAGGCTGAGGGAGCTGGAGCTCTTCAGCTTGGAGAAGAGGCGATTGAGAGGTAATCTCACTAATGTTTACAAATACTTAAAGAGTGTCAGGAGGATGGAGCCAGGCTGTTCTCAGTGATGTCCAATGATAGGACAAGGGGCAATGGGTACAAGTTGGACCTTAAGAGGTTCCAATGAAACATAAGGAAAAACTTCTTCACTGTGAGGGTGACAGAGCACTGGAACAGGCTGCCCAGATGGGTTGTGGAGTCTCCTTCTGTGGGGACATTCAAAACCCACCTGGACAAGTTCCTGTGTGACCTACTCTAGGTGGCCTGCTGTGGCACGGGGGGTTGGACTAGATGATCTTTCGAGGTCCCTTACAACCCTTAAGATTCTGTTATTTATTTATACTATGATTACTAATTTTTTTTTATTGAACACGTCACAAAAGACTATACATACTGCATATCAGTCGGTGTTGATTTTTTTCCACACTCAACTGGAAAGCTAATTTTTCTGTGAAATATTTTAGCATAATTTTCAACCTGATCTGATTTTGAGAACAGAGGGACAGTATTGTGATTTGTGTCATATAACAAAAATACCCTTTGAGGAGCATCAGGGAGCTTACACAGTAGAGGCTGCCCACAGTCGTTATTAGCGATCATTACCATTTCAGGAGCTGATATTCCTAAGGACTGTGATCTATTTTACCCCATTCTCAAAGTCTAGCATTGGTTGGTCAAATTATTAATCTCTGTGCTTGTTTCTGTGTAGGGAAAAATGACTTCATGCAGTAGTTTCTCTGTATATGCACCTTCTCTTTCATATAGTTTTAAAGCCTGAGGGCTTGCTTTTGGTTTCACTTACATTTGGGTTTGACTGTATCAGGCTAATTTAAAGAAATGTGCAGCTGTTGTTAATGGATCACATTTGCCCCTGCACCAGGAACAGCAAGCAGCCATTAATCCAGGATAACTTGTTATTTAACCCAGATTTACAGCTGCGTATTGTCAGCACACTTTCCCTCTCAGCTTGGTAGTGCTGCAGCAGTGTTTTTCAAAGTGAAGGTCATGGTCCCCTTGAGGGCTGTGGAAAGGATCAAAGAGTGGGTTGGAACTTGCAGGATAGGCCGTATTAATCACTAGCAGCCCCAGCTGCGGTTCCATGAGTTTTGCTTTGACTGAGGGAACGGTGAGAGCAGTTGTCCGGTCCTTCCTCTAGGCTATCAGCTCGCCTCCTGCACACCAGCCTCTTGGTGATTCCAGTACGTATCTGTGCAGCCACACCGCCAGGAACCAGATCAAGGGGTCGACCTGGCTAATAGAATGCTCTGCCAAGCAAGTGTCCTCTGTCACAGCCAGATCTTTTTTCCAAGCCCAGTTCACCATGTAAACACAAAATATGGAAGTGTCTGTTGGCTTCGTGCAGGCTGCGGTAGAGGGTAAGAACAAGCAGCTCTGCAGAGGAGAGCACACAAGCTGTGGACGCCAGTTTAAGCAACATAGCCACCAACTGAGCACATGTAATGTCAGATCATTCAGGATGAGGGAAAGAAGGGGATGTAATTAGTTGCTGCTTTTTTCAGACTAGTCAGGAAACAACAGCTTTACTTTAAATGCAGAGAGTTAGTCTGCATTTAAGCTGTGAGCATTCAACTAATACAACAGATGCGAGCAGCCATTTTGGGTCAGACTGTTAGCATTTTATCCTGCCTCCAATTTAAGCCAAGAAATGTACAAAGAAAGCAAGGATACATAGTACTTTCCCCCAATACCCTCCTTGCATCAACCACTTGCAGCTCAGGGGCTTTCTGAGCACTTAAGCAATCCTCAGTGTATTTCTCATCTATAAATTCCTATTTCTCCTTGAACCCAGGTAAAATTTTAGTATCTGCAGTGTCCAAACACAGTTTATGCCTTCATGCAATCCTTGCTTTTCTGACTTGGAGGAAATGAGCTGCAGCTCGCTCCTGGTGTCCCACCAAGACACAAAACAAAAGAAGTGGATGGGATTGCCACAGTTCCAAAATGTTAAAGAAATCTATTTTTATTTAAAAGAAGTAACCCGATCAATGTGTACACGAGTAGTCTCTTCAAGAACTTAAGAAACCAGATCCTTTAGATGGCGAGCATGGGTTTGTCTTTACAGACCTCAACAGCAGCAAATTGCAACTAGGCTTAGCTTTGTAAAGGGCCATCTGCTGGCTTGTCACATCTGCTTTCACTGCTAGGGATGTTCTGGGGAAGGGAACTGAACAGCAATGAATAATAATTTGCTCCATGCATAATCATCACAAAATCAGAAAGTGAATAGCTTAGATTGGTGTACAATGAGTCACTTGTTAGCTAAACAGTGGCAGAGCTCTGTAGTCATTGATCAAATATTTCAATATCCAGGATTCAGTGTTTGATTTTTGCTCATTGGAGCAAAGCCCTGCCAACTTCATTTCTGCCAAGGATCCATCAAGCTTTTGTGCTGACCACATGTTGCAAACAAGCTGTACAAATTCTTCACACTGATGCATTTGTCTCTGTCTAACAATGACTATTAACTGGATAGGTACAAATTACAAGCATAAAACCTGATCCCATTTTAGCTTCTAGTTTCTGTAGACTGTTGTTGTGGTTCACCAGATATTGGTTGAAATACATCTTCAGCAGAATGTGTACGAGCTTTCCTTTTGGTCAAAACACATTGCAGCCTCCATTCCTAGCTCTTACTAACAAAAAAGATTCATTCTGCAGGAGAATTCTAGGGCAACTGGCACCAGCTTGTTAGAATTACAGGCTGTTGAGAAGACAGACCACAGCCTGCACAAATAGTTATTACTGCTGAAACAAAGCAGTTGATTGCTATCACTGTGTCATGGATGTTTCTTAAGTTTTGCCCTTACAAGTACATTTTGTAAAATTGCATGATATCTTCATCTACTTTTTGTGGGCAATAGGAAGTGCCTACTGGACTTGCCATATTCATGTCCTCCTATTTGAAGAGGTTTCTCCATGTATGTGAAAGGGATGAGATGGATAGGAAAGACATTTCTAGAATACTTGGTACTTTCTTGAGCTCTCATTAAGCATATGCACATGGTACATCTCCTTCATCTCTTGCCCTAAGATGTGAGTTTTATGCTTCATTTACAAAGCATGAAAAAAACCCTGAGAGTCAAAAAAGCAGACATGCAATTTGACAGAAAGAACTGAGAAACAGTAATTCCTTTTCTCAAGTCTAATTATCTTCATTTTACTTGCATAATGAAACGAGAAAACATGTTTTCAAGTGGAATGATTTGGAATCAGACTAGATGCAGAATGTGTCAGTCATCTGAGATGTGGAAACTTTTGGACTTATTTAGGAAAACATTGCTTTAAAAAGAGTTGGTCAGAAGAAAGCAATTAAGTATAATTTAGAAAAAAATGCATATTGCAGCATAAATTATGAAATACAATTGCAAAACGTATAGCTTTCTCTCCTGGATTTATTTTTTCTGGTTGGACCTTCTCCATCGACTGGGACATATCCTGAACAGCAATGGATAATCTTACTGAAAGATGGGGAAGTTTTTGGTGGTTTTGGGTGTGGGAAAATACCTACCAAAAGGACAACTTCTTGCCGCTCAAATCAGACTTACAAAGTTCTTATCTGACTCAAATTCCAAAGGGTGAAAAACAAGTGCATTGGAAGCCCATAAAAATCGAGTGCATTCTTTCTTTTCATTTCACTGACCTTTAAAAATGTCTTTGAGGTTGAAATCCTGTCCTCACTAACTTAAGCAGTTCTTGGATGAGGTCCACATAAAAATATTTACTACTTCTGCTGCATTTCTTAAAAAATGGGGAGCTTCCCTGTATTTACCACATACAAACCCCATTGGGAAAGTGGAACCGGAACACAGACAACTTTACATTAGATTAAATGTATTTATTGATGGAAGTAGTTTGAGCAATCCTGGTGAATGCCTGCATCTCTCCTACCAAAGCCTTGCAGATAATGAGGATTTTTTTTTTCCCCTATCCTTAATTCTAAAGAATTTCTGCCCTCCTCCTCAATGGGACTCGGTGCAGACACAGCAATCCACCTGGCTCCCTGCTCCTTACAGGTCAAGGCTTCCAGTTGTAGGTTGAAAATGTATCCTGATGTTTTAAAAGGTACTACACTGCTCTGTGATCTCTTTTTTTCTCCTTTGGGAGTGGGAGTAAAAACTTGAATGCTTTTTGTAGCAGCCAATTATCACATAAAATAGCAAGAAAAATGAAGACTATGTTTTCTCCCTTAAGAAAAGTACTGTCTGCCCACAAGCAACTACAGTAGCAAATAAAAAAATAATAACCTGTGCATGTACCTTTTTTAGATGGATTCCTTACCACTCTTGTGGCTGCTACAGAGACTGTGATTTTTTCTGGTTTCAATATTGAAGCTGTCTTTCAAAAATGTATTAAGGTACTAAATAAAAAAGCAGAAATGTGTCAGCCTCAGCCCTCCATTCACTCAATCCCCACTGGCTGGGATAGTTCGTGTGCTTCAAGTGGTTGTGGTTAAAAACACTTTTATTTCTATCTAAAGTTACCACCAATAACACGGGCCCTCTACCAGCACTGTCGCAGGGTACAAGTTCCTCAAAGCCATAATATCAAGATTGTTTCTCTTCCTGCTTGTACGATCATTTTAACCTTAATTATAGCTGTTCCTTTATTAAAATAAATAACTGAGGAATATAATAAGTTTTAAATTCCGTCTGTTCAAACAGTCTTTTTATTTTCTTTGTGCATACGGTTTGGTGGGCAATTTATTGTATTCATTTTACTACTTTTTTTTTTTTTTCACTAAGAAATGTGCAATAAATTTTCCAGATATGCTTAGGAACTGAGTATGGAACCACCACTGGTTCAACACAAGGCCATAAGGAAAAATGAACTTTGCTCTTTTATTAATAGCCCAAGAGACCTCTGATGTTCATTGATTTCTGGTTTAGATAATGATTTTCAAAATATACATGAGATTGCTACTGTGCAGCTTAATATCCCACCTGTCCTTGTTCTTCACTTTGAGAATCACATGCTTGCCCCTTTTCCCTGAACTTAAGCTTAAATGCTTATTACTGTCCTCAGTATCTTCTCCAAAAGGGATACTACTATTTGTTCTGGGAATAAACACTGGATTCCATTTAACAGTCTCCTTTGAGTTAAGAAGCTGTGTTTCCTTCATCAGACAGCTTATAGTCAAGGAATGGGTATAGATTAAAGGCCAGTCTCTTCCCATCCTCTTTCAGTGAAGCCAAAGGAAGAGTTCTTCATTTCTGTCCTCTAAAGGAAGAGGAAAAAGGACAGAGAAAGTCTGGCCTCAAACTCTCCTCCCATGCACTGTCAGTCCTGACAAGATGTAGGGAAGGGGAGGCACCTTGCAGCAGCAGAGAGATTCAGCAGATGGTTGTCATCCAGGGATGATTCAGAGCAGTAGTTACAAAAACATACTTAGGAGCTGTTTATGATTTTAAACCTTTTTTGTACATTATTAACTCAGACTGGAAGGACAATAGGATCACTGAATCCAAATCGAGTCTTCAAAAAGGAGTTGTCTTTCTTTTGTAGTTATGTGTTGTTTTTATCACACCATCTCACACATCAAACCAAGCTAATGGTGTTCTTGCATTCACTACAGCAAAATATATAATGAAGCATAGTCCCAGTTGTAAGAGGATAAGAGACAGAGCAAACAATGTTTTGCATCTACTATGGAAATGGGACACAGAAATACAAATGCCTTGATTTTCATTAGCATTTAAAGTTGGCAGTACATTTGTCTGGTCCTAAAGTGGATGTGGATCACTTCAAAACTCCAATTTAGTACTGGCATCATGTAAAATGTCCTTGTAAATAAAACTAAGGATAGGGTCTTCTGACCATTTGTCTTCTGACCAAAGACACTGTAAAATTCTAATGTGGTCAAGAAAGCCCAATGCATTCCTGCGTGCTGTCAGGTTTAAATAGTCGGGAAGAGTGCATGTAAGGTCTGCTTCAACTAGCTTATGCATGTGAATGCCAGTTGCCTAATTATGTAATAAAAGCGTCTCATATCCTAGAAATGGCAAAGCCTATATAATTCATCCCAATTTACTCTGGAATTCTCAGTCCAATTTCTGAAAGGAGCCAATGAGTTCAGCTTCAAGACTTTAAAAATGAAACATGTTTCAAAGACAGAAAGAAAACCTTTGTGATGGCATGATTGCTCACAGAATTACCCTCTCAACCTCTGATTCTCCTGATTTTCTCTGCATGATGCTCTCCTTCCCGCTGACTATCAGCACATTCTGAGCATGTCATCAAGCTTCCAGCATACTATACAATGCTTATAGAGGAAAACATACCATTATTATGAGAGATAATGTGCAATCCCATGGGAGCTACTTGGCAGAGGGAAGAAGGAAATAAAGTTGGTCTGAAACTACAGCTGAACATTTGCAGACTCTGTTACAGAGCCTGCAAAACAGAAGAAATCCCAGCATGTTTCAGTTATATTGGCTCTACTATATTATGCACCCTGTGATCTAGACAGGTCTGATCCACAGTTTATGAGGAGTCATACTGGGAGAGAATAGATTGAAGGCAAAGAACTAGAAGAGGCAAAGGGAAGAGATGAAGCTTTCCTAACTTTTGAGGAGGAATGTCTAATATGACTTATAGAAGCCATTCTGTCTTCAGAAATATTTGCTTTAAGATCCAAATCTTGATAATGCTTCATGAAAAATATTTCAAATCATCTATTTAGAGTCAATTGTGTGTATGTTGTGGGGTCTGCAGAATCTTCTTTGGAACAGGAGATTTTTTCTGCTTTGAGGAACAACTCATTTGGTGAGGAACAACTCACTGCTGCAAAAAGCAATATACTGAAATGCATGTAACCTAAAACAGAAGCTGAAAATTCCAGATATCAAGACAGGTAGAGAGCTTGTCTGGAAAAATTTAGAAAGTTGTTCTGAATAATATCTAATGAAAGATCTGTTTTCCACTTAGACAATAAATAAACTAGAATGAAAATAACTGCTGTCCACAGATATGGCATAAATAACTGGTTCCTCTGACAACCATGAACAGATGCAAGGGGAAACCTTCTTCCCAAGATTTACAAAGCACTGCTTTAGGGCATCAAAAAGCTTTGCAGTCGGGACTGATTGCTGATGTTCTACTGAATACCACACACATGCTACCAACCACCAGGGAAGTCAGAGATAAAGTGATTTTGTCTAAATCTTTTCCCCTCGGTGCTTTGCACACCTCAGCACACATCCAGTCCCATGCAGGACTTTCCAAACTGCAATCACACACTGTATTTCCCCTGAAATGTGCATTCCATCTGCCACAACTCTGTTTGTTTTTGAGCCATTTCTTTGTGAATAGGTGATTATCAGTTTCTCTTGTTATTATTTATACTTTGAGGTAGGTGATGGGGAGTCCAAGACCACCAACACTGTCTTCATCTCACCAGATGCATACAGTATCATTTTCTATAAATAATGGAAGAATTTTCTGAAAATGGGATTCCTATTCATATTTCTGTTGGATTTTTCATTAGTTCTGGCTTGTGTGTTTATTTTTTAATGTGTCGATAGAGAAAAATGGCAAAGTATTGTAAGTATATGATGGCAGAAGTACTAATAACTTGAAAGTAAAAAAAAATAGTCTATAAATAGAGTGAAGACAGTGTTTATGATTCACTATACATGTATGCTAATGTTTGAGAACCGGTTTTTTAGCAAGTATTTTTAAGTATGTGATGTACTAGTAAGCAGTAATTTTTTTCCTCCCATGGATAGCTGAGGTGACCACCATTGATATATGAGAGGCAAAAGGACAGTATGGCTTTGTTTCCTTTTATTTTGGTTTTAAAGAAAACCCTGCTAATGAACTGGCCTTTTGATTCCTTTGACCTATATGGGCTTACAACTTGGCTTGCTCTCCCATAAAGCATTCCATAGCCAGTAGTTCTAATCCCCAAAGCAGTCTCCCCAAACACTGCCTAAAAGCCAAAAGATGTCTTTCTTTTCACAGATTCTCTCAGTGGAGCACAGGTGCTCTGTGGGTTGTGAACAGAAAGGTGATGTGATGCACTCTCCCTTTGTGCATGCACAGTAATATATGCATCTGCCACTACTTTTTTTTTTCCCCCACAGGAATTATCCTGGCCGTAGTAAAAAGATAAATATGCTATTCTCTCACAAAAATGGAAAAGGTCTCAATAATTGGATAACCTGAAGTATTAGTTTGTTAAAAGTGTCTCTTGCTTCCCTTTGAAGGTCACAGTTTTATGTGTGTGTGTGAAAATAAGATGCAAAATCAAAGAATCATAAATAATTTGGCCTTAGAAAGGACCTGTAGAGCAGGTATGATTTTAAAGTTATTTCAGATTGCTCATGTCCTCATCTGGTTGAGATTTAAATGCCTTCAAAGACGGAGAACCCACAGTCTCCTTGGGCATGAAATAAAAGTTTCTCATATGCTTTCATATTTTAAATTGGAATCTCCGTGGACAGTCTTTGCACAGTCTTTAGTCTTTGCACAGTGAATCTAACCTTCAGCTCCTTGTACAGTTAATTTATGTTTTTCTTTTTCAGAAGGCTTCAGAGCAAGGGAACAAATCAGTTATACCAATATTTGATATGCAGTCATCCAGATAAGAAGGCAATAGAACCTGAAATCTTAAGTACCACTAGTCATAGAATCATAGAATGGTAGGGTTGGAAGGGACCTCTAGAGATCATCTAGTCCAACCCTCCTGCAGAAGCAGGTTCACCTAGATCAGGTCACATAGGAACATGTCCAGGCAGGTCTTGAAGACTACAAATGTAGAAGTTTTAGCCAGAAATCTGAACCCAAGTTTTAAGTTTATCACATAACTATAATGCTCACTCCAAAATAATAAAAATTGATATGCTTGTAACATGCAGTATTGCAACCAGATGACACACTGAGACTGAGTAAGTAACAGGTAGGTTCAGGAAGATGGCATCCTTTCTGCAAATGTCTGCTGATGACATAAAACCAGGAGGAGTGGCTGACATGCTGGAAGTCTCTGCTGCCATTCAGTGGGATCTTGAGAGCTGGGCAGAGGAACCTCATGAGGTTCAACAAGGGCAAGTGTAGAGTATTGCATCTGGGAAGGAACAACCCCATGCACCACTACAGGCTAGGGATTGACCTGCTGGAGAGCAGCTCTGCAGAGACAGACCTGTGAGTCCTGATTAATAAACTGAACATGAGCCAGCAACATGCCCTCGTAGCCAAGAAGGCCAATGGCATCCTGGGATGCATCAAGAAGAGTGTGGCCAGCAAGCCGAGGGAAGTTCTTCTCCCCCTCTACTGTGCCCTGGTGAGGCCTCATCTGGAGTCCTGTGTCCAATTCTGGGCTTCTGCATTTAAGAGAGACAGGGAACTTCTGGAGAGAGTCAAAGATGATCAGGGGACTGGAACATCTCTATTACAAGGAAAGACTGTGAGACCTAGGGCTGTTTAGCCTGGAGAAGATTGACAGGGGACCTTATCAACAGTTATAAATACCTAAAGGGCGGATGTCAGGAGGATGGAGCAAGTCTTTTTTCTTTTGTCTGCTATGACAGGACAAGGGGTAACTGACACAAGCTGGAACATAGGAAGTTACACTTAAACATGAAGAGAAACTTCTTTTCTGTAAGGATGAGGGAGCCCTGGTATAGGCTGCCCAGGGAGATGTGGAGACTCCTTCTCTGGATGTTTTTAAAACCCACCGGAACACATTTCTGTGTGACCTGATTGAAGTGAACCTACTTCAGCAGGAGGTTGGATTGAATGATCTCTAGAGGTTCCTTCCAACCCCAGCCATTCTGTGATTCTGTGAAATATCGTTCAAGCAGAAAAAGCAGCAACATGTGCCAGGTTCAAAACTGGTAATAGTTTTTCATATACAGCTTACATGGGTGCAGTCTGGAGAACGTGTTATTTTAGAAAATTACAAAGCCAGATTGGCTGCTTGGTAAAAAGGTTATCCAGTTTCTCATTGCTTCTTTCTTAGCCTATGTTGTTTCCACCACCTCTAACAATAATCACTAGGAAAATCTCTGCTATACACACAAAATTTACAATGATCTTGTTCTGAATGGAGGCATATCCTGTAATGGTGTCCAGAAAATTAGTGAGTTTACTCAGTGACCAATCCCAAATGCAGATTGCTTTGCTGTACCAAACCACTGTTGTTCACTTTCTTCCAAATGGTTTACAGGGGGAAAAAATATGCTTTGAAATGCTTGGCAGCACTTTAAAAATCACTAAAGTCAATTCTGTTAAAATATATGTCTACCCATAAAGCCGGAGCCAGATGCCTTAGGATCATGAATGTAGTTTACGGATGTCTGAGAGACAAGAGGAAAGTGTAACTGACGCTTTTTTCTTCATCTCATTTGAAATGTTCTTTCATTTGTCTACATAAAGTTTGAGGAGATGATTTCAAAGTATGGTACTGTTTAAAGAAGAGAAGGAAGAACTTCTCCTGTTGTGGCAGGCCAGAAGGCACAGACACATGCTTCAGCAGAAAGTCATGGGAATAGGCATAGAGTACTAGATTTTTAACTTATCAGATATCTAGAAGTAGATGTTATTATTTTTCAACTTGGGCAAGTCCGTTCTTTCTCATGAAGACAAAAGAAGAGAAAGAGGAAGCAAAATTTTCTGTCAGATTGCATTTAGGTTGGTTTTGAATTGAGGTCTTGAAAGTCTGCAAATATTTAACATACTGAGAAAAGAATAGACGTGGGTCTGATAAAGTTACATTAACACAAAGTTCTGGATTATATAATGATTTTTTTTACCACCTGGATGTGGCTATCCTTTGTTTCCAGACAGAGCTGATAGTACATGTAAGACTCAGCATCCATGCTTGTAGCAGAGCAGCGTCACACATAAAAGAGAAGAGTAAATTTTAGCTACAAGAAAGTGTACAGTGGCGTGATGGAATTACCCACACTGGCAGCCATCCAGCACATGAAGGCTATTTTATAAATCCATGATAACATGATGTAGCTTGTTTTATCTAGCTGATACGGGACTTCGTTATATGATATGTGAGTGTACAGTATGGGAGAGTTTGGGACTTTATGTCTTATCCATAAATATTCATGTACATTTGCAAACAAAACATAGTGATATTTAAATAATATCAAAGCCTTGCTCTTCTCTATTCTTTCAAAGCATACAGATGTACTAAAATCTGCAAGCAGAGCAATAAAAATGAGGGACATTTCCACAGGTGTTTTGCCAGAGGCCTGTGTGCATTACAACGCCATCTGTGTTTCTCTAATCGGAAACAATATGATGTCCTCCTTAATAATCCAAAATTAGATCCAGAATGACAGGCAAAAGAGGAGAACAGTAGGAGAAAAGTAACCTAGGCCACATTTAAATGCTGACCTCACTTAATGAGGACTTACATAATTAATAAATGTTTCATGAGCAGCATATTGTATACATTTAAATTCTTTATCTCATAAAATTCCCCATAGTAACCTCAACCCTACCCATGTTATCTCTGATATTTCCCTTGGAAAGAGACAGTATTGCTGTGGCTGGTCTGAGGCTATATATATTATCGGTGTGTATGTATGTACTCTTTGGCAAGTTTGCTACAGTTGAATTATATTTATTAAGGCTGAGTTCTCTCTTCATTCTCTTGGTCTCTCTTCTACCCAACAGGGTTTGACACTGATTTAAGGAACTTCAATACCTACATCTCTTTGAAATTTTATTGAAATCAGTCACAAAACTCAAGTGAGTGGGTGGACAGAATCATTGACAACATTTAAGTCCCATTTCCTTACAAAATCAGGGAAACTCCCCAAATTTTGTTAATTTTTGGTCTTGCAAGAAAAAATCTGCATAAAGTTCTAGATTTTTCCAGCTGAAGGCATGGCTTGGCATTAGTGCATATATAAAAAGTGGTCTTATTTACAATGGTCTCAAAAGTTGACACTGCTAGCCTTATAAATGTCCTTTTCCACCAATGTGACTCTCCTAATTGAAATTTCCCTGCCTATGGAATTCAAGCAATATAGAGGAGTACCAGCTGAAGATTTTGACAGCCAAGAGGTGGAAACTTTATGAATTTTCTTACTAAAATGGTGGGGCATGTATAAGTGAAGTAATTCTTAGTGAGAAGATTAGCCTTACTGTTCGGGAAACATTTAGTACGAGCAAATATAGTTCAAGCAGGAAGATCTTTGAAGCTTTTTCATCAATATAATTTTTACAGACTCTAAAAACACATAGTCTGATACTCCAGACTAGAAAAATCCATGTCTTCTCACACCTGAGTTTGGGTGTCTGCATCCAGAACTGTTGATCTTGGAGCATGTTAGAAGCCTCAGGCAGCTTCCATTTTTTCTCCATGACAAAAAGTTTGGACAGATTCAGACAGCATCAGATCTCCAGAAGATCTTTAAATTTTAAGTTTACATGTGGCTTGTTTTAAACCCTACTGCTACATCCTGTAAAACATCCTGTAAAACTAGAATGTCTTTTATGTCTTTATTGGCTTGTAAAACTATAGCATCTCTCCCAAATCCAGGAAAGCACTATTTACTAAGCTACTTGTTTCTGTTTCCCAAAAGACAGTAGACACTCAAAGTTTGTTAATTTATTCTGAAGTTTTGATTTGAAAGGTGATGGTGAAGAACATGTTGTTAGCATGAAAATAGCAACAGTTTAACTGCAGATTAAGAAGCGGTTGCATCCATTCAAGTACCACCTCCATTCATGCTGCTGTCATTTGCTGTTTCTACCCACTGATATGTTCTGAACCAGTCTGTACATTTATAATGAAACGATCATTAGAAAGTTAACTGAGGGCTACTAGGGTTGTTTCCAATGGTTTGGATGCATAATGGAGGGCAAGATACAAGCTAACACAGGCTTACCTAATAATTTGTAAGGCTTTTGGTGGGTCATAAATCCAGACCAACTGACTTCATATACCTTCCCTAGGTTTAACTAAAAAAGTGCAAGTACTAAAGTACTCACGTGGTGAATGCCATGTTCACTAGTGCTGGTAAATGCATGGCTGGAAAACCACAGCAGGAAATTCTCTGGCCAAGGAGGTGAGATATGACTGTCCTCTGCCCCAAGAAGGGGCAGTCAAAGAAATAGTCAGCATCTCAGGCCATGACATATCAGCTGGACAGCTAACATAGGCCATGAGTTCATTCTGAAAATGGCATTGTTTTTAAAAACAAATATGATTCAAAGTAGGTAGGAGTTTAAACTAGTTGATGGGGCAAAGGAGATTACTGTTTCTACTGTTGGGAGCTCAGGTGCCCAGTGGCAGTAGTTTGGGATTTAGCAAAAAATTTGCTAGTTAGTAACTAAATTTTCTCCAGGTACCTCTTTGTAGGGCTATATTGCCAGCCGTATGGAAATGATCTTTGCTGCAGGCTGGGAAGCTATAGGAAGCAGAACACAGGCTGAACATTTTAGCAGTAGAGAGATGTGGAAAGTGTAAATTCTTTCACCAAACTGTCTTGGCTATTTTTGTGCTTTATTTGGATAATTTTTTTAATATTTTGACTTCTTTGACACTATTCTTTAGGGACTCTGAGTTACATATACTTGAGTTGCTAGTGCAGCTAGTCACAGCAAAACTCTAATGGCTTACTCATCAGTGATGTCAGATTTTCAAGTTACAACTTATTTTTTAGTAACCAACACCTTTCTTACCTGAAACTGAGCATCTCTTGGGCCTGATGTACAGAGGCAGCAAACATTCTCCTAAAATTAATGATTCCATTCTTTGCAATATGGAGAGAAATAGTGAAGGGACTTCATTAAACTTTTAAATCTCCCAGTCTTTTTTGCAGTGTGATTCTCATTAAAATGTCATGAAAGTGCTATTTACAAAAAATAATAATAGCAATTTTTATTTCTTTTGACACCTTCTTCCCATAGTGCTTCAGAGACCGATAAACTAAATGTAATGAGTAACCACAGCTGAAATGCAGCCAATTCTGAAGTGAAAAACAGCAGCTAAAAAATGGCAAACACTAACATTTTTAAATGGGTTTGGAGAGGACAGAAGGAGTATTAGTACATGCAAGTGAAAATTCAGGGGGAGTGTAAGAATACAAACCAGGAATTTGGTAAGCACATACTGTATTTAAAGTTCATACTAAAAATAAGTATTGCAGGAGGGGAGTTAGTAGCTGAATGTTCTTTTGATCCTATGTTCAGTTTTTTGCCAAATATGTTCAATGTGTGATAAAAGCAACTGAAGTGCTTGACCAAGATGTGAAACATTAGGATTTTGTTTCACATTACACCTATTTTTAGGAAATGTTAATTAATTTGACCAGTAAGAGTATTCTGTAAGGAAAATGAGGTATCTGACCCCCCACAGTTTAATTTACATCTATCAGTGAACATTATTTCCCTGCAGTATCTCTCAGACAACGTAAATAGCTCTCTATTCAGCTTATGAAAACTCCCATTTGCCTAAATGTCTCATGGAAGTGCATTGGTTTTAATTATGTTCAGCAAAGTAATATTAGGGTTTGAACAATGTAAACCAAACTGTGTTATTAGTCTTTTCCTGGCAATTTATCCACTTACCATGTTTTTTGAAGTAACACTTAGCAGCCCCTGGTACAGAGCCTCATGGTGCCAGCCCCTGTACAACCATTAAGTTTGCAGGCCCTGTTGGTCAGTAGGTCTCTTCCAACAGAAGAAAAAGATGCATCTCACAGGAAAAACATGTTGCTCAGTCTATGTAGTAGGTGTGATGGGAAATATGCTGCATTGGTGTCCAGCTAACACAAAGGCCAACTTTGTTCTCTTTGCTTCATTGACATTCTTCAGCTTCTTTTCTACATTTTTTTCTGTTTGTTCAGACAATCTGAATCTTGAAATGATGGAAAGATGCCTGCAGCCTCCTGGGTAAACTGGTGCTGTTGGCAGTTCAGCCAAACACATTACTATAGCTTAAGACTTCACCAGAAATCCAAAGAACTCAAATGGTTGTACACTCCAGGCCAGGCAGACAGTGTGTAAATGTTTAGTCTGAGGTATTTTATTATCTTGTTTCTCTTCTGTTTGGGAACCAACGTATAACCTATCCTGGATTTTTATCTTTTTGTTTTGTTTTGTTTCCTGCCATCAATGAAAAAGATAATGAAGTCAGTTTTCTGAATCTGTGTCCTCCTAGTCTCAGTTGAAGAACAAAAATGTAAGAATTCTGTAGGTTGATGGGGTGGGAAATTATTGCTATGGACTCTGTTTCTGTGAAATCAAGAATTTGTGTTAAAAAAAGTCCCTCAAGCAGAATATTTTTTGGGGGAAAAAGACATTTTTTTTAATCATTGAGAATTTTATTCAATATGGACAAGAGAAAACATTCTACCATGAAACGCTGGAGAGACTTCAACGTAATGGGCAACTGGGAAACATTATATATAAAATTTAAACCTTCTGAATTGGATTTTTCATGGTAGTTGGTGATTATTACTTATTACACTACATGTTAAATTGACTTTGCTCACTCTTGATGACTTAGCTTAGATATTCACTCTTGAGTAGCTGAAAGGTTTAAGCAGTGGAATTGATTCCACTTGGAAAGAAGCTCCTAACCTTCAGCATGAGATATATCTTTCTGGTCAAGTATTTCCTGCCTTTCCTGTCTGGAAGTTTGTCTTACAATGAGATGGCTTGAAAGGAATATCTCATTGTTATTTATTGCAGAGATGTGTGGGTGCTATTTTTTAGTTTTACTAGGTGACATAATGATGTCTAACTTAAAATAAATGCATTTTGAGAACTTCATTTTCACAGGCATTTCAGATCAAATCCAGCTGAATCACTGGGCCAGCAGCCACCCCAAATAATTGAGGCCATTAATTTCAGGAAAATTACATCAATGTTCAGTTTACACAGGAAGCAGAAGATTCAAGATTAGTCACCTAAGTTAGGATGTTGAGTTGCTATTCAGGTTATTAATTTCACTTAAGGTGAATCAGGGATCCAGAGAACCAAACCTCATTTGTCCATCTTCATCTACAGTGCATCTTCGTATTTTATGGTTGTGATGACCAATAGTATCAAAGCTTATGAGCTTTCAGACTTATTTGAATGTATATTTTATGAAGAGATCTGAAGGAGATGAGCAGATACCTCATGTAGTAGATTGCTATGCTATAGGTGCTAGTGAAAAGAGGATCTGCAGCAGCACAGGTTGTGATGTTCACTGACTCATTCAGTAGTGACTTTAGGACTAGAGACACACAATTTGAATCATAGAATCATATAAGGGTTTGCTTTGGAAGGGATTTTAAAGACTATCTAGTTCAAACCCCTCTACCACGGGCAGGGACACCTTCCACTAGATCAGGTTGCTGAAAGCTCCATCCAAACTGTCCTCAAACATTTCCAAGGATGGGGCAACCACAGCCTCTCGTGCAACCTGTGCCAGTGCCTCACCACCCTCACAGGGAAGAACTTCTTCCTCACATCTAATCTAAATCTACCCTCATTCAGTTTGAAGCCATTAAAATAATTCATAGTCTTTCTCCAGCTCTTCATCCATCCAAGTTCACTTTGCTATGAGACAAGATTTGATAAATGCTTCATCAGTATTATTTGTTAAATCTGTATTTAGCAAGTTGTGCAAAACTGCAACAACTTGTGCCAATTAAGTCTTGAAAATATTTTATATCTTCAACCAAGGTGGGATTTTGCTGTCCAACAACTTCCCCATGATATAAGAACAGGCAGGGTGCAGAACACGAGCTTTTTACTTTTACATTTGCAGGTAAAATTATTCTTCCTTGTTTGTTGCTCAAAACCTTTAAACCTTTAAACCTTTAAACCTTATTCCTCTCATCATTGTACAAAGCTACCTCCATTACTTGACAGAAATACAGAGGCTTTATGACTCAGGGCTATTTTTCAGGTAGGGTAGGAAAATTTACAGGCAAAATACTGCTCTGCTGGGTTGAAAGAGAAAGCTATTTAACTCTGTTGCCATGTTACTTAATGGAAGAGCATGAGCCATACATTAAAGGAGATGCTAAAGCCTTTCTCTTTATCCTTACCAAGTAAATCCATGCTGCTATCTTGTACTTTCAAGATGAATTACATTGCTTTAGTGTACTTATTTGGGCATTGACCCAAAGGTCAAATAAAACCACCGAGTTCTCCATATGGCCTTCAAGAGAAAGAAAACTTTAAAAGAATCTAAAATTTCTTAAAATTAAAGAAAACCTTTGAGATTTTCTCATCTTTCCATTAAAACCTGGGCAAATATTACAAAATGTGTTTTGTGAATTTCACTCAAAATTTTAGCTGGATACTTAATAGAAAAGCAATCAAGATAATTCTCTGCCTTGTTCTACCCAACATATGGACAAAGCTTCCTAAAAAGGACGACTTTGTTAGTCTTTCCTCTATAATCCTGTAGGAGCTCCAAAAATGTAATTTTTTCCCCTTCTCCTTAGCTGTAATGCTTTTCCTTATAATCTGAGAGTTAGGATATATGGCTGTGCATCTGGAAACTTTTTCTACTTATCTCCAAGATCTTAGTACAAATGATGCTAACAGGCGACTAACCAAGGAAATTATGATGCTTGGACTGTGTCTTTGAAAAGGATGTTTTGAGTGATGCATGGTTATAATATTCCGGATTGCATTCAGATGTCAGAACTGGCAGTTGCTTCCCCAAACAGCAGGTGTTCAGGCTGACAGGCAAGACAGTAATAATAACCAATAGAAAATCTTGTGAAGAATTCTATACAGCACAATATCCATGTTTGACTACATGTGGAGTCATTAGACAGTGAAAGTTTTATTAAATCCACAAACTGGTAATAACAGAGACAGTCACTGAATTTGGGGAAGTCAGTAAGCATAGTGCATGAATGCTCCTTTATTCCTTATTAAAATGACAAAGGCTTTCACAGTGTGATTTCCACATATTTTCTTCAGGGCAGTTCCATGTGAGCACCCCTGTAAACATCTGAGACCATTATCTGTCCTAGCTCCTGGGATCATCTCACTGCAAAATAGAGTGAAGAAAAAGATAGGAATAATATATGAACTATGACCCTGAAAGTTTCTGAAACATAGTCATGGGTGCTGGTGGAAAATTTACAATTTTATGTGTGTTTTTAACCAGAGTAAGGCTATATCAAGGTGTTCAAAACCGTTTGTATTACAGCTCACATAGAACTGTGCTGGGATTGTTTAGAAAGAATCATCACAGTACTTCAATACAAATTTGTCAGAACAACCACAAAAGAAGCATGACCTATGCTCCTATTCTGACACGTACATATTCACTTACAACATACATTGTTGAAATTTCTTCCAGGACAACATTAAGCTAAAAGGGTAGGTGATCCAAAGAAAATGTGCTTGCTGTCCAAAATGCCTGTTGTCCCCTTATTTCAAATATTGACATTTGTCTGGGTGCTTCTCGTTGTTTAGGTTGTCCATGGACCAATTTAACTGAGGTTAGCTTGCCAAGAAATAGGACTTGTCTCAGTAGGAAATTTCATAATCATTACCACTCTTTACTGCACATTTTCTGTCTCATTTCATTTTTTTATTGTAATCAATCAATGTAACTTATAAATTAATGAAGCTTGCTACCTGACTGTTGCTCATGCCACACTGTTCTGCCTTCACAGTGATGTTAAGTACACTATTTTTTCTACATTAACTTCACTGAATGTTTTGGTATGCATTACTAGATCAATGCTGTTCATAGACCTGTTCACTGATATGTTACCTTGGAGTTTTATTTCACTGCTATGTGCTTTGTGTCAGAGAAAGCCATTAAAAGAAACATATCACACATGATTACAAAAGACAAAAAGTAGTTATCATTCTAGAAAAATATCCCTTTTAGTCTAGTTTTCACTCTTAGAAGGGCTGAAATATCTTGGGAGAATGCAAATTCTCGTAAAGATTTGCCTCAATCTGTCTTCATTGTGTTGTAACTTTTGCTTTGTAATTACTTTGAAAATTACTCTGAAATTTCTATAGTTCTGTTTTAATTTCAAGGGGCAGCTTAATGGCACAGGAGAATAAAGATAGCAAGGGAGAATCTCATTTGATTCCAGAAGAAATTCACAATGAAGGAGATCAAACACTGGAACAAGCTGCCCAAAGAAATATTAAAATCTTCATCCTTGGAAATATTCTAGATTTCACTGGATATGATCCTGAGCAACCTGCTCTAACTTCAAAGACAGATCTGCTTCTAGCAGTGACTTGGACTAGATGATGTGCAGAGATCCCTTCCAACCTAAATCATTCTCAGATTCTGAGAATATTCTGCTCTTTTGTCAATAGCTTGTGAGGCTAGCAAGTGCTAGTGTACAGAGGCTTATAAAATCTGAAATTTTTAAGGATAACAATAAAATTGTAATAGTAATTTTTTCATTCTAAATATACTTACAGTGACACAAAATAATTTCACCAAGTTACCATAGACTTCATCATTTGTACTGAGAAGGTCACTACTGTCTCTCCTCGGCTAATGAGACCAACTGCTTTTTCTTCTTGATAAAAATAAAGCATGGGCCTCCACCTTGCACTGATGTTTTGCTGTCACTTTGCCAATTAAGATAGCATAGATGACATCCTAAAGAATGGTTTATTCTGCCTCCCAGCAGTGGAAGAATCTTACCTAATGATTGCTGATAGTGCTTTTCTTCATCTCACTTTAAATCTGCCAAATGACAGGGTTTCCAATACTGCATTTGCAAATCTAATTATTAAACAACAGAGAGAGCTCAATCTCATTAAATTTTACCTAATCCCAACCTAAATTTTCTCATCTTTTCCTCTTAATCTTGATTGTGTCACATATTATATGAATATACCCATCTCACTCCTTGTGTTTAAATACTTATCATCATTTTAGCAGCTTATATGTTATCATCTTCATTGACCTCTGGGTATTGCTTTTCCCAGCCATTTTTCCTTCTCTGAAGTCTTGCTGTCTTCTTGATCACCAGCTATGTGGAACAAAGCTCCGTGTACGGAGCCAAGAAGAATTTAGGTTATTTTTCCCTTGCTCTGTGATGAGGTACCTCTGCAAAACCAGGACAGAAGTGCATTTAACCTTCCTTTCCTGGATTTATATTACAGCACAACTGTAGAAATTTATCATCCACTGTCCACACCAGGGCTTCTTCAGCATTGTTGCCTCCCCATGGAATAGTACCACTGTGTAGGTGTGCTTTGGGATGTCAGAGATAATCCTTTAAGGCAGGTTGTTAAAATTACTGGGTTCATGTTTCTCATTGGAAAAACAGAAGTGGAGGATAAATGTAGTGAAATGTTCTATATGCAATGAAACCAGCCAAGCCATGAGATCTGGCTCCAGCACAGCCTCCCTTTCAACATGTTTAAAATATTAGTAGAGGCTACCTACATGCCATGCAACTGTATGGAAGCACAGACTATGCAGAGATTTAACTCACATCACGTGTTATTAAAAGATCATCTGATGAACATGAGACCAAATGAGCAATACTGCAAGCATATGAAGCAAGCGGAGGAAGGGACAAGAGAATCAAACTCAGTGCAGGAAGGAGGAGGAGGAGGAGAAGGGAGCACACCAAGGAAATGGTTATTCCCCCAGTGTAAATACCCTGTATAGCTCTCCCACTCAAAGTTCACATGATAAACTAACAGCTATCCGAATTCCCATTTGCTTTCCTCCTGCCAGTCTCCACTCCATTTGATGCCAGCCTTGAGAAGGTCTGCTGAGCGTGTATCTGAGTGTGTGCACAAAAGTACCACTTGTAGCTGCTTATCTCTCGGCATGTTCTTCATTCTGCACTACCAGGAATATGTTTCTGTTTAGCTAGAGAAAAAGAACATGTTCTATTTCACATTCCCTCAAAGGAAAAGCAAACAGACGTGTTTAAATTGCAAGAAGAAAAAGTTCACCGATTTGAGATAATCTGATGAGTCTCTCAGCTCAAAACAGAGCACAGAATATTTGCCCACTGCTATGAAGATGTGAGTCTGAACCATGAGAGAGAAGGGGCAGCATGCCATTAAAATTCTCCCCTCACTATGTCAGGAAAAATCAGGGTCCCTGTGTTGACTGGAGGTTCATCAGTCTCTGACACACACACAGGCAAAAGCACTGTGAATTTATGTTTCTGAATCTGAACAATGTTTTGCAAAAAAAGATAAATGTTCAGCCCACTCCTCGGGGGATGTTATCACACAATCTGACCTATGAGACACTGAATTCCGTGTCCATAATTTAGAGCCCTGTCTGTATCTGCTTCTGTTTATTGTGAAACTTGATTGTAGAATCTATTAGATAAAACAGCCTTTATAAAGCCTTTAAATAATAGCTGTGCTGCAGTAATAAGCGAGTCACGTCTGTCAAAAGCTTGGGAAAGGCTGTACTCAGTTCAAAACAGTACTTTCATTTCCAACTTTTTAACAGAGACCAGCTTTTAAATATGATCTCTTTTTCCTAGTGTTTCTGGAAGTAAACCTTTCTGACTGTTTTTCTTTGGCACCTACTATTCCAGAAAAGAATGATGTTAATAATTTTATAGAGAGTTGGTTATTTTTTCATCTCACAGTTATTAGAAAAGCAATGCTTATGAATCAGTCAGCATTTCCAATATATTCCAGTTTGCATTTCCAAAGTCAAAGCAATAATCATCATAGAATCATAGAATGGTAGGGGTTGGAAGGGACCTCAGAGATCATCTAGTCCAACCCCTCTTCAGAAGCAGGTCCACCTAGATCAGGTCACATAGATTTTCTGTTTTATTTAGGTACATCTTGGAAACAAGGCAGATTTTCACTTTAGCCTGTCTTTGGGCCCTATCCTGCCATATGTTCTCCAGCAAGATTTGCACTGGCTTCTCTGCCTGTCCTTTGTGCTGAGTGATGGCAAAATGGCTTCCACACAGTAGGTAAGAGTTCTGGCCTTTTTGCTCTGTCTCGCATCTGCTCACAAATTAAAGGCTCCTGAAATGGAGAGACAGATTTTATAGAGAGGTACCACAGCCCTAAAACAGGATACTGGACTCTGCAACAGAAAAATATACTAAGCGAGATTTTTAGAAAAACTTCTGACAGTACAGCTCTCAGTTTGAGAGAGGGGAGGGCACCATTAGATACTCTGTAAAAGAAACTAATTTTTCAAGAGATTAAGATTCTGAAATACTTTAAAAGTATATCAAAGTAGGAAATTCCATCCAAACACTTTTAATAGCCATTGTTTTTCCATCTCTTTTGTCTGTAGCTGTTCAATATTAACAGCTTGTTATAACAATCCTTCAGCTGTGCAATTTCCACATATAGTATCTAAAAGCCAGTGAAAAAAAATGTCTTTACAGGATCTTAAAAAGATGCTTCCCTCTTTACAACTAATACCTCTGTTAAGCAGCAGTAGGCATCTTAGTTACTGGCACAGATATGAATGGACATATATTTTATTTGTGAAACTATAATCTGAAAATACTCATTAGATTTTTATTTCCTTGTGAGAGTGTTTTGGCAAAAAGATTATTATCTTAAAATCTCATCAAAGAGGAATTTTCCCATAAGGTGTATACGCTGTTTTATTGTTTACTAATCTTTGCCCTTTTGCCAAAGGAAGGTAAAATATCATAGAAGCATAAAATCACATAATAGTGGGGGTTGGACCTCCAAAGATCATCCAGTCCAACCCCTGTGCTCAAGCAGGTTCACCTCAATGAGGTCACAAAGGAACATGTCCAGGAGGGTTTGAAAACCTCTAGAGAAGGAGACTCCACATCCTTCCTAGGCAGCTTGTTCCAGTGCTCACCCTTACAGGAAAGAATATCTGCAGTTCATTGTTAAGAAGCAACCAGGATCACCTGCTCCCTAAGGGCTGGCATGTTGAGAATGGCAACAGGGCAGGGCTTTGTCTGGGGGGCAGCTGGGGGCAGCCCCAGCCCTCAGCATTAAGCACCTCTGTGGTGACATGGCAGATCAAGGCAAAGTTGGAACTATAAGCCAGTGATTCAGGTCTGGTGAGAGTTATCAGGGCCAGACACAGACCAGTGATCATCATATACATCCATCATGATGTGCAGGCATGAGATCAGTCTACAGGTCAGGTATCAGTGAAGCTCATGAGCAGGCACAGGCTGTGAAGTGGTGAGGGCCGTAGCTCAGGCTAGGGCCTCAGCATGGAGCAGCTCAAACAGGAAGGAAGGTCAGCCCTGGCTGAGTCCTTCTCATGATCACCAAAGGAAGCAGCCAGCCCTCAGCTGTGTTACCTCTAAATCAGCCCTGGGCCCCAGCAGCCAGACTTACAGACAAAGGATGCTGTCACAGCGCTTACATTCTGGGTTTCATAAATATTTTTAATAGTATCTTTAGAAACCACAAATATGTCTGATTCTAGTGGAGACTTTGTTATTATTCATAGAAGATCTAAGACTAGGCAACCACCTTGATGCTTTTTTCAATGGATGACAAAATTCAAACAAAAGACTTCCAATTGCCTACAGTGCTTCTCCATGCAGTACCAACAGACATGCAGGGACTATGCTGTTCAAAGGATAGCTAATACTGCATGTTCCATAGATCTTTTTAAAGAAAAGATATCTCAAGGGTCAGAGGGAGAGGATGAGAGGGTCTTAGTGCTGTGATCAGGCTAAAAGTGTAGAGTTTGTTTGAAACTGACCATATAAAAGATAGTAAGATTCTCCTTTACTACAGTTCAACAATCTTGTTATAACTCACTAAATAGAGCAAGTCCTTTCCTCCCTGTCAGACTGTGTACCAAATTCCCAATTAGAGCTTTTCTTGGATAAAATCAATGAGATCAGTATTGGGGATTCAAATTCCTAACATCTTTTGTAAGAGACATAACCTGACATTCAGATGGACTGTTAGAAGCTGATAAGCCTCACGTTGTTCTTCCTAATGTCTTTAGTGGAACAGAAAGGATAAGTATCAATTCCTATAACCATGAAACAGGGATTTCAGATACAGGTGTTGAATTTGAGAGGATAATGATCATTTGTGACATTAGCAACTTAGTGTTTGTTGCAGCACCTGACTCTTTCATGTGTTGAACATCTACCATAACAATTGCCTGAAATACTAAAATATGAGATCAGGCTCTAAAAAAAAACCCAGAAACCCAACTGTGCTGTCCCAGCCAGCCTCTGTTCTGTCCTTAGAAATGACCTTGTTCTTTCTCAAAGAACACTTCTCCTTGTTGAAAAGTTTCCCATTGTGAACTCAGACAATTAGTTCGAAATAGTCCCTTCTGCCCAGTAATGACCTGTTATGCAGAGTCTGACTGCAGCATAGGGAGAAAAATCATTCTTTCTGGAACTGCAAATGTAATTTTCTTTTTTCACCCAACCCCATATAATTTTTTAGCAAATTGGTAGGGAGAAATAGAAATAAAACTATTTATTTAGGCTTGTGCATTGTGTTATTGATATAACAGGGGCCCTGGAAAGCTTAACTCCTGAAAGGTTTGCCAAAAGTGTCTTAAAAAAACAGTGAAAGAACTAATTGTAGTATATTTATGGAAATAAAGAGTTTCTGTGTTGTAGTAATATGTCATCCCTATAGACCTGGAGGTAATACTCTTTATATACAAAATCTAGCTCTTATTTGTCATGTTTTCTGACTTTGTATCCAAGAATTACACAAACTCTCTCATCTTATCTCCATTTTACAGATGGAATAACTGAGATACTGACTGTAAACTCCCTGCAAAAGATTACCCCAAACACTAGCAGTGGAGCTAGGATCAGAATTTGACACTTTGTACCCTTTGCACAGAGCAGGAAGCCACACTGCCCTTGCAAGGACACTGACACCATGTGAGAGCTTTGAGGGTGACTTTGGAGAAGCAATCTGCTCTCCCTGCAGTCAGCTACAGTTCTACTGTTGGAGTCAGAAGGAGCTAGTTTTGGATGGTGAGGGTTTCTTTTTAAGAACCTTCTATCTTCAGCATATCTTACTAGCAGCACCTATTATTAAGGTACCTGTTTGCCTTCTTCACTGTGTCACACATGATTACATCTCTGCAGCTGAAAGCCCCTTCTAAACCCCACCTTGGGATGAAGCAGCTGCAGGCTGATATGAATCTCCACATTCAAGATGCTACACCAAACCTATTATACCAGCAACTTATGGTTTACTTACCATAATTTTCTTGTCTAAGTAATCAATCAAGATTTTGTCTGTCTGGTTGTCCTGCTTCCAAGAGGGCAAATGATTAGCTTCAGAGTGCCTTGGCTTTTTCTCCTGGCTGGAAAGCAGCTTGAATCTTCACTCTTATCAGAAGCCCAGAGCACCAGTGGAGTACTAACTAGTAGGTTTCAAAATGCTGGAGGCCAAGGCCTTTAAAGCTCTTAAATGTCCTCTCCTTCTGAAAATATCCAATCCCTTCCCCTCTACTTAAAAAGAAATCTCCACTTCTTTCTTTAAAAACAGGAATAACAAAGCCATACAATAAAAAAAAATAACTGTTACTAATTAGAAACTGTAATTCACTGTAGTTTGAACAACTACCTCCTTCTTTTCAATTTTGAAGAAAGTCATTTTAAAATCACCTCTATCCAGACATTTTGCATTTTGGGGCTAGTTGTATACAAAAAGATGAATGGCTGTATCAGATTAAATTGAATTGAACTGAAGCTAGTCCAGGATCCCGCTACTAAAAAGTGACTAAAACCAGATGCCTAGAGAAAAGCATCAGAAATACACTGTCAGTATAGTCATGTCTTCTAGCAATCTGCAATTCACAGACTATCTGAAGCAGAGATGATACTGCACTGAAAGTCTTTTAGAAAAAAGGGAGTATTGGTTGAGGAGACATTGAGTCTAGGTCTTGTGCAGTCACGTGAGTGGTGCATTCATTTTTTTAGGCCATATTGCTTTCTGTTTCATTCACATATTTTTTCCTGCAGTTTACATACCTTTGTGAATCATTTTTCAAAAAGCCTTTTCTTGCTATTTGGCCAGAGTACCGAATTTTTGTTAAGAGTATAAAGGATTTGTCTGATTGATGTCACCTAACTCAGAAGTATTTTCCCTTTCCCCAATTCTACCTACTGGCACTGATTCCAATAGATGCCAAAATAAAATTCTCTGTGTGTTTTGTGTTTAAATCATTATCAAACATCTCTTAAAAATGACAAATCCTTATGGGAAACAAAATTCTTCCTTTATTTTAAGCTCTTACAAGTGTGTTCAATTTTTTTCAGGAGGACACTTGGGTATTTTGACAATTGTGTACTGTAACCTAGAATACTAGAGGGCCTCCTCCTTTTTTTCCTTCTTATCAAGACTTGCTACTGCTTCTCCAAGTTGCTGAAAAACAAATCCACTGACATTGAGAGAGTATGTTAAAGCTAATGGTGTGCTATATAATTTTTCTGATTTATGTGACCAAACCCAGAGCCTAATGGCCGTGTGTCCCCTACCTAAACAATCTCATTACACTCATGGCATTCCTTGGAGGAAAGTCTCCATTCAGCTCACATCTGTACAAGTAATATGTGTCACAAGTTTAATGTTAAGAAGTGCATCTATATTTACAATATAGATGTCATAGGTTTGTGTGGAGCTGTTTCTGTTAACAGGGAAGGGACTGTGATGATTGTGATCCTGTAAGAAGTTGCTCAAAACTCTCCCCAGCTCTGAGTCAGCCTCACGTTTGGGGCTGAGCCAATTGGGCACCTCCGCGATCACTTTTTAAAAAGAAGTTAGAAGAGGAGGGTTCTTCCTTCTTTTCTAGGAGGTGGTGGAAGGAGTTGGATGAGAGAGAAGCGACCATGCAGACCCCAAGGTCAGTGAGAGAGGAGAGGAGGAGGTGTGCTGGAGCAGAGACACCCCCTGCATCCTGTGGTGAGATGGCAGCTATGTCCCTGCAACCTGTGGAGAGGGATGGTGAAGCTGACATTTGTTGGTAGTTCATGGAATACCCCACACCAGGGGTGGTGACCGTGCCCAGAGGAGGCCATGAATCTGTGGGAGGGTGGCTTTGCAGCAGAAGGTACCAGGAATGCTGTTGCTACAGAGTGCCACGCTGGAGGAGTTTGTGACCAGAAGCTGTAGCCCTTGGGAAGAACTGACTCTGGAGAGGGTTGTTAAGGACTGTAACCTGTGGGAGAGACACCATGTTGGAGCAAGGGGCCCTTGAGGTCTCCTCCTCTGAGAAGAGAGGAGAGACCATCTGTGAGAGACTGACCACATCCCCATTCCCTGCCCCACTGTGCTGCTGAGGGAGGAGGAGGCAGAGATATCGGGAGCAGTGAACTGAGCCCAGGAAGAAGGGAGGGGTGAGGGAAGGAGAACTTGAAGTGCTGATTGTAATTTTCTTATAATCCTGCTCTGGTTTTGCTTTCTGGCTGTTCTGATTCTAGTGGGTGGCAGAATGAACTGTTCTTTCTTTCTTCTCTAAGTTGAGTAGTCGAGTCTGTTTTGCCTGGAACTATAATTGGCAGCGAGCCCTCCCTGTCACAACATCCTTGCTTATCTTTTTTCCTCCCATCTTGCTGAGGCCTTGCCATCCTAAGGAGAGCAGCAAGGAGGGGCAGGGTTGTGGTGAGCAACAGAAGTTGCAATTCTGTTTCTCAGCTAGTTAATTTATTGTGATTTGGGATAATAAATTGTGCACGTACACCATTATGGTTAAGTTTTCTCTTACATGTTCCAACAGACTAATACATGAGTATGCATCATTACTTCTGTAGTACCAACTATTAAAATTCCATTAATGCTAAAGTAAGCAACATCTTTAAGTCTTGAATGATGAAAGTCTAAAGGAGACAAACATGTGACAAGACACTTGACCAAAGACTTGGCATGAGTTATATGTGTGAAGTTACTCTGGAATATAAATGAAGAAAGTAGCTTTGAAGAAGTAAATTTTCAAGATCATAAAGGTGTGTGTTTTGCAGAGCAAAAAGAAAGCAATTATTGCTGTGAAATGTACAAGAGATTTAGACTACTCTAAGAGAGCTTGTGTTGCAGCATAGCTAAACAAGAAAATGTTTTTATTAATGCTGATGAAACACTGTACTAATGTATATACAGAATGGCTGTATCCCATTTGTACTATTGCTGTCCTAAATTAATTGAAGTCACCAGGGGACTAGGGTGTACAAAGACTTCTTTCTGATAACCCAATGGCAACCTCACTGTTCTTCTGCCACTACAGACTTTATCTCAGGCTTTAGTTCATGTGTTAAATGCACATGTATCTTTATTGTTTTGCTACAGGAAAATCTTCCCTTCTCAATGAAGGTCATCTACAGTGCAATTTGAGTTTGCAGATATTTCTTTTTTGCGTCTCCTGAGACAAATGACACAGGAGGTAAGAAGTTCACTTTTCATATATAAAGTTGCACATTTTCAAATGTCTGCTTTGATATGACTTAACATGTCAAGGCAGCAACGGGAGCTGAAACATACTCTGCTATTAATAAGCGACTTTGTATTTCTACCTTATGGTGCTCTGTATAACCGTGCAGCACGGTGAAACTAAATATAGTGGGACCATTATGTAGACACATGACAAATCTCATGTTTCTGGTATGAGACTGAGGCATTTGTCCCTGTCCCCCATTCCCAAGCTTCGGCTTCTGCAGTTCCTGCACATAGGGTGCTGAGCTCTGAAGCCAGAGAGAGATGCTGATGCACTGTGCTGAGGCTACAGCTGGACATCCCAGCCAGGCCTCTTGCCTCACCTCCCTAAGCCTCGGTCCTATTACGTGGCCCAGCACACAGAGTGGCACAGCAGCATATGGGCACACAGCTCTGGCATGTAGAATAACTTGAGAGCAACAGCGAGAGGCCAAGACAACGCCTGCTCTGATCCTTTTATTTTGACGATGACTTTGTGTTTCTCTTTTTCCGTCTCCAATTCACCACTATCCTAGCAAGAGTAAAGTCTCTTCACAGGAAAGTCAGGGTCTTCTCTAAGGTTCATTCACTAATCATTAGACAATGTTAGTGTTCCCTGTTCCAGGCAACCTGGCTGTTTGACTTCATATGAAGGACTTCAGATTTCCTGCTGCTGCAGCTCAGGAAAACTAATGCCTTCCTGACAACTGAAAATGTTAAAAACACAAATATAATTATTCTTTCAGTCCTCATTTGGGTGCTTTGATTTCAAAAATATTATTTTCATAGCTGCCTTTTAATATTACTTATTAACTTCCTGGCTGCTTTGCACAATGTTTTCATTTTCATTTAAGATGTATTGCTTACATTGGGAGAAGTTGTGTGCCCAATGGTTTGAGAACAAGGCCAGATGGCAGGAGTTCCTACATCCAGCATACAGTTTGCCACTGATATAATGTGTGGCCTTGTGCAAAATGTCTAGTAGCCTTGCACGTTAGGTCTCATATGCATTTGTAAAAGGAATAGGAACGATTTACCCTAAGGTAATATTCTATCTGTGTCTCAAAGATTGCACCAAGCATACCGTGCCTGGTGCTTTGTAGGAGCAAAGTGCTTTTGACAGTAGCAATAACAGTAAGTGGGATCCTGACCTCCCAGAAAATCACCTCTTTACCTGCAGCAGACCCATCCACCTCAGTGTTTTCAGTTGATCTAACTGGGAAATGTAGCATGGAAAAAGAGGGTGTAAAGAAAGTGGAGTAACTAGGGGGTAGGGAGAATGCCGTCCCACTTCTCACCAGCATTATTCATTACTGAAGACATCAAAGAAATATGAATTTTCCAGACACTAGGCTCTTAGTTTAAATGCCTTCTGTGGTAAGCTTGATTACAGCTGGTGTTGGATACCTGTGCTTAGTCTTCACATAATTTTTTCCAGTGGAATAATTTTGTAAATGTAAAATTAGAAATGTTATTTTTCTTGGAAGTTTTTTTTTTTTTCATAATAAAACTGAGAAGTTCTCAAACTGCAACATAACTAGAAGCCAGACTGGTCTATACAGTCCTGCTGATTTTTTTTTCATTGCCTTCAACTGTGAAGAGTGTGCTGGGGAGCTAGTTAGTATTTGGGAACTTTTGCCAAGCAAGTGGCTTCTACTTGAACGTAGCATGTTTCTAACCTCAGCTACAATATTTTCCATTGTGTATTATCCCAAAGCTGAAGTGGATCACAGAAATGTACAGGTCCTTTTACATACAGAGATCTAATATGCAAATGCAATGGAGTTAGACACTTTCATTTTGTATCTTCAATTATAAAGGTCTATTCTTCCTATTGGTTGTAAATTGTTCCCAGGTACTCAGATCTGTATAGATGCTAACTAAAAGTTTCTCAGCACAAGGATGGGTCAAAAATTATGTTTACAGCTGAATTATTTTCCAAAAGAAACAGTCACCCATTCCTCATGAGTAAACATTGGAGTCCATGAAGTTTTATCAAAACATGTAGCCTGGTTACATGTTTCTACTTGAAACTAAAGAAGAAAGTTGGAAAGCTAAATTTTTGGGGGGAGAGTTTCCTTCAAACACAATTATCAGAAAAATAGTTTAAGGAAACATTTTGTGTTGTTAGATGTTATTAATGCAAAGTAATTTGTTATTATTGGTTTTATTAAACATTGATTAGAAGAACGAACTAGGGACCCAGGGAATTCTTTGCAGTAGCTTTCCTATGAGCTGTTTGCTCAGGTGTAGGAAAGTCAGTGCTGAAGTTTGAAAAACATAATTCCCTTATTATTTTAAAAAGAACAAAAAAAACAATAGTTACATCAGGTCCCTCTGCTCACAATGCTTATTCTCCTGTAGAAGCACCTGTATTTAAAATCTACTCTGTGTGTTATCCCTGATGTGAAGCCAAGAGGATTATTGTTGGCAAAATTTTCAAGCCTTAGATGCCTAGATTTAAGCATCTAAATATGTGGCTTGATTTTTGAATTACTGAACACATGCACACACATTTTATTGAAGTCAGCTGGAGAAGCTGGGTCATAAGTATTTTTGAAAATCAGGCCACTTATTTAACTGTCTAAATATGGATTTATGAGCCTAACTTCAGACACACCCAAATCTTCTTATAGGCTCTCACAGATACTAGTATATTGTCCCAGCACTATGTGTCCTACACACTTCATACTAATTTTTAACTCCCATTCCAGAACTACACTTCTTAAAGTTAGGCTGGATGAAAAGAAAATCATTTGGGAGAATTGTTTCCATAAATTAAAACTAAGGATTATTGTTATTTTAATTCTAGGAAGGAAAGGATATCATCCTTCCTCTACAGTAGCTGGAACCTAAATAGTGTAGTCCTACTGTTAGCTTGTAAGAATTAGAAAATCAGACTAATTCATTGCCCAGTTCTCTCTTTTGCTTCTCTTAAATGTTACAGTGCTTACTGAAATCAGTGGGACAGTTTGTAATTGTTGCTTATAAAGAGCAAGGACATCCCCAGACAGACCTTGGGAAGGCAAAGCTTCCTCAGTGCCACAGAGATTTGCTTTCAAATCTTCTTTTGTGTCATAAAGTTTGTGCCAGCAAAGTGTAGAAAACTATTACAATTGCTGCACATCTCTCATACTGTTCAAGTGTATTGAACTGTTTGTATCCTAGTTGACACACAAAATTGGCAAAATTGGCCAAAAGAAAATATTCTTAGGAGTTTTGGTTTGTTTGGTTTTTAGTTTCAAGACTTTTTCCTTCATCTAGTATCATATCAGCTGCTAATTCTGATCGAAAGGATTGGTGTGAAGCATTTATTTTACTAATAACTTGACTTTGCCCCCCAAACTTGCCCAGTGAAAAACAAATTAAATTTCTTCTTCTCCCTCTGTGAACGGATCATAGAATCACAGAATCATAGAATGGTAGGAGTTGGAAGGGACCTTCAGAGATCATCTAGTCCAACCTCCCTGCAGAAGCAGGTCCACCTAGATCAGGTCATACAGGAACACAACCAGGCAGGTTTTGAAAGCCTTCAAGGAAGGAGACTCCACACCCTCCCTGGGCACCCTGTGCCAGGGCTCCCTTAGCCTCACAGTGAAATAGTTTTCCTATGTTTACATGGAACTTCTTGTGTTACAACTTCTCCCCATTACCCCTTGTCCTATTGCTAAATACAATAGGAAAAAAGGGATGCCCCAACCTCCTGATACCCACCATTTAGATATTTGAAAATATGAATGAGATCCCCCCTCAGACTCCTCTCATTCAGACTAAACCACCCCAATTCCCACGGCCTTTCCTCATAAGGAAGATGCTCCAGTCCCCCAATCATCTTAGTGGCCCTGTGCTGGACTGTCTCCAGCAGTTCTCTGTTCTTCTTGAGCTGAGGAGCCCAGAACTGGACACCGGACTCCAGATGAGGCCTCACCAGGGCAGAGGGGGAGCAGAACCTCCCTTGATGAGAAAACATACATAGACAAATAGATTTGTCTGGTTTCAGTTAGCAAGATGTTCCATGGTTCAATTTACTCTCTTAAGCACCCTTAGACCATCTTTTCTCTTACATTTTCATTTCTTCATAGCAGAGAATCACCAGCAAGGCTGGAGTAAAACAAAACAACTCAGTGGGAGGTAAGAGCATTCAACCATGTAAAACCTAACATTATTTTGATTCCTAACATATTTTAGAAAGCACTTTCTAAAACAATTGCTTCTGAGCTGGAAAAGAGATGAAGACTGTTTTAATAAAATATGGTAGCAAGGTCAGTTGAAAAATGCAAAGTCACCCTGGACATGCATAGCTATCTCTTTTATTTCCTATTACAAAGATTATAGATATAGGATGGATTCAGCCCTTCTGAAACTTTACAGAATACAAAGCTCTTACTTTGTTTTAGTCTAGATTCGTACTAGTTAATGGAATGGAATAACATGTTTTGTGTTTCACTGAAAAAACATGCGAACTCAGTTGTCATGACTAATTCAGATGAGGTTTCTTTGTTCTTTACTGACCACTTACCACAGAGAAGCTCCTCAATGCACAGGGCACTGCAGGGCTGAAGCCAGATGGACTGGAACTTTTGATCAGATCTGAAACATTCCTTTTCCTCTTCTCAAGACAACTTTGTTTCCTCTGTTTTCAGCACGTAATTTATAAATCATGGTCTAAAATTACACAAGTGCTGAAAAAATAAGAGCTAAAATGCAAACCAAAGAAAGATTTCCAAGGGCTGAGTCCACACTGCAAAACCTCTAAGTGAATGTCGACAGTGTTTCATGGGCAAACTCCTCAAAGTGTCCTAATTTGCTTTATAAAAGAGTTCGGGTACTGGTTATTCTATTTTTGGTTCTAAAAATTCCCAGAAACATATATTTAATAGAGAACTTCCATTGCAGGAAGGGTCTTTTTTGTCTCTTTCTTTTGTCTAGCTTTGTCTTTCTCATCCTCTTCTACAGTACCTTGCTTTCTAGATGCTCCTTACCAACTCCATTAACAATGAGTGACAGACTAAGAGGAGACACATTAGTAGCCACTCTAGACTCCGTAAAGAAATACCAGGAGCAACTAAATTTAGCTCTGAGAATAGAAGTAGGCAAATAAGAGAGGAACAGTTCTGAGTGAAGACTGAAATGTGCATGCCAAGATGACAAAGAAAAATACGGGATTTTTTTCATCCAGACATCCAATAACAAGAGCTTCAGTCAACAACAGTGGGAGATCCCCAGTTCACATAAACAGCAATAGTGTCAGGGCCCAACTTCATGATCAAAATTAGATGTGTAAAAAGATGCTTTTCACGAGTAGAGGAATTGTTCCTCTCTCAAGATTAACAGCCTTGGAAACAAAGGATGAGAGAGAGCAAGCTGTAATAGCAAATAAAAGGGCTAGGGCAAAAGCAGGTGCAAGATTTTTGGCTGTCTGGATAATGATGACTTTTCCCTTCTAGATGTATAAATCCCTTATCCTTTCATTTCCTACCATGATTCAGTTCCCTCTTTTTTTGCCTGAGTCAGTGTCATCAACATGCTGCTTCCTTACAGCTGTCCTGTTATGTCCACAAGCTCCTTACTTAGAAAGCCAGATATCTTCAAGAACAGTGGCCTGTACTGGGAGTATGCTGCACTGGGAAGGGGGAAAGGGGAAGAAGTGAACTTGACAGAGCGATGCTGATGGCACTCTGCAGAGCAAACAAGAAACGAAGGATGATACTAGACAGAAGCATGGGCATGTGCGGTCTATGAAAATCAAATTTCTTTGATTTTTTTTCACTCATGCAAACAATTAACTTATTGGTATAAGGTTACTTCTGGTGCTTTCCATCACACAAACAAGCTGTCTCACAGTCTGGGAATGATCTGAGAATCATCTGAAAAGTAGATCATTTGAAATAATTGTGCCAATCCTGGACAGGGAAGCAATAAGAAAATTTAGATTTTTGAGGAAGGGAAGGCTTTGACCTAGTCACACTGTAAAGATATTAAACAATGACCAAAAAATACATAGGAATTGGAGATCATGTCAGAAGTTGAGATGTAAGAAAGGTCATTTGAGGTGAGAAATAAATCCACATGTTTCTAAAATTTGGAAGGATACAATGAGCAAAGTATGTTGCTGCCTTAACCACAGCAGGATTTTCAGTCCCTGGCTGTCTTCATCAATACAAATACCACTAAAATGAAAGAAAGTTTCACATCAGATATTTTTGGCAGCAGAACAGAGGTTATTCAGTCACAGGGACCTGCAAGTCACATGCAATACAAAGCCATTTATGGCATCAGCAGGACAAGGATTTTGTCATGGTGGTTTTCTTAATGATTCCTCTAAAAAAATACAAAAATGACTAAATTTTAGAGAGAAACATACATTCACACAGGCTGAACTCTATGAAGAAATCTTGGACTGATGTGGTGTAACTCAGGATCTGGGGAGAGAGGTTGATTACATGTTCATTATTAGGAGAAGTAGAATTAGTAATAGGCAGCTCCTGGGCACACTGGGTTCGGTACAAACACAGAGCAAAAAAATTCCTTCTCCAAAAAGCACTAAAGCTTTGTGTTTTGTCCAGTTATAATATAGAAGGTTTTTTGAGTACATTTCAAGTTAGACAAGCCAAAGCCTGTTCCTCACAGGCTTAGCAGACTGAGTTTCCTAAAGGGACCTTGGACAGTGTTAATTTAAGTTTATCCTATTTCACTCCTCTTTTATACAGTGACGTGATAGAAAGATGGATCTCATCATCATCAAAAACTAGACAAAGAAAACTAACTGCCTGCCCAGGCACACACAACAATATGCTATGATTTCACTCCTCAACTAATCTCCCTTGAATCCCCAGCAGCACACTTCAGCATTGACAATTTTTCCTATGTTATTTTCTGACAAATATATTTACCAAAGTCTGGTCTTCAGACATAAAGTATTGATTTGAATCCTGAATAGACTTGATGACTTGAACTAATTTTTTCCTTATACGTGTGCATAAAATTAGAAACCTTTAAATTAGACTGCAATAACAATAGTAAGCCTGTATTGTTTGACTGAACCACCTCATATTGATCACGCTAACACTTCAGGATTCATTCTTGTATGAATTTGGTTTTCCAAAGACCAACTGTTAACCTGAAATGCTCTTATCCAGAGGCTTTAACTCATGCAGTGCTTTGTCTTTTTCAGAAGTCATGATGAATCTGAAGTTTTCTTAGTTTCCATAATAGTAGCAACCAAAAACCTCACAATTGCAAAGGGTACCAGCTTCTCTCCATCTTTACCAAACTCAGAGAGTTCCCATATTTATTTCAGCATCTCTGGGCTGACATCATCATATGAGACGGTAGCAAGGAAAGGATTTTCTCTATCCCATAATGCAGTCTAGCATGGTAGGATCGGGGTGAAATGTAGTGAAGTCCCTTTTAACCGGAGCTTCACCTGCCCTTGGGGATAACTTATCAAAGGGATTTGCTTGATCTTTTTCCTTGAAATGGAATGCTTCAAGGATCAAATTATTTTTGGGGGGAAGAAAATTCACGCAGCAAATTGCGTGAAGAAGTCAGATTTACGGTAAAGGGATGTGGTTGTGCACATCAGCCCAAAAAATGTCTACTTTTTGGATGAAAAGATGCCTCACTCCTTCTGTGTGTGCTTTCTCAGTAAAAGAACAGTTTATAATGTTAACACTACATGAAAATGTGAAGTTACTGTCTGTAAAATGTCAAAGTTAATGCCTGTCTGAGAGGACACTAGAAAACCAATATATTTCCATCTCAGGCTGCACATAGTTTATTGCCAAATTTGTAAAACACACTGCTGGTGGTGTTTTGTCAGCTGTGAATCCACTAGGTACAGGATTACATCCTAGCCCCACTAGACTTGGAGTTTGGGAGTTTTGACCTTTTACTTATAGCCTGAGCCGTAGTCTGTAGTGACTTACATGGTGTTTTGAGATAGGACAAAAGTAGTGCTTGCAACAGAAATACAATGTTATTCCATACTCAGCCTCTCCTATAGTATACCCTTATGTGATCCCTACTTGTACATCTTCCTGCACTTCCTCTTGCAGGGATTTTTGTGTCCTTTGAGAGTGTCAGGCAAAGGGCTGTGAAAACCATTCTCCTTTGACTTAGCATTGCTTTGGAAGAGTATAGTTATGTAAGCATGAATATAATTTGTCCTGATTTACAGGTGATTTGGCCTAGCAGATAAACTACATTTAAGTTACACTGCATTCCAGCAAATCCAGTGGAGTTGCATCAGTAGAACCGAGAAATGTTAATTTATCATTCCAGCACAGCACAGACTGCCTTTAGTCATTGTTTTAATCTATTGCTGCTTCTGAGCCACCAGCTCTTTCTGCCTGAGAATGTTTGTATCCTTTGTTTTCCTCACCAACTAAACTGTATCCAATGGGCAACACATTTTCCCTCAGATATTTAATATTGATTAGGTAACCGAATTTGAATTTTAGAACTATGAAAGTTTGGAAACATCTGCAGACATTGAATAAAGTCTGTTTTCTCTTCCACAGTCTGCGAACAGCTGGAATCCTCAGCCTGAAAAGCCTTCTTTGTTTCCCAGGTTTCCATTACACATTTTTGTACCACACATGCAAACTATCCAGGCCTGCGAAGGAGGGACAATTCTTTTTGTGAAAGATGTTTGCTATTTTCCATTCTGCACTCTTCAGACCTCTCCTTGTCCAATAAATGTTAAGTTGTTAAAAACATTCCTATTTTTCCCTCTGCAGCTATATTTTTAGGACAGATACTGGGCCAAAGTTTGGTTTTGCACCAAATTTAATCCTGTCACACACAATTAACTTCAGCAGGGTTTCTCTAGATTTGTAGTGAGGCATGACACAAACTTATTTGTTAATCTCTCCCATAGAAGCTGTAGAACAAATAGGGCATTTATTAACCACTGTACCCACTAATAATTTCATCAGTAGCATTGGTGCAGAGCTGTTTGTTCCTTTTTTTTTTTCTTCATATGTGTGAACATAAAATATGCTAGGTGAAGATTTATAGTCTTTTATTGGTCATAATCATCCTCTTGATACCTGACTTCACTGATATTCCTCTAATTTTCCATGATCAGGCCTATCAGAAACTGGTCTTTAACGACAACATGTTGGGCATGTTGTTAGTGTATTAAATTCTTCTGTAACTAAAATATTTTATAAGTAACATTTGCTTTTGATTATTCATCAATAGACTGACCCTAAATCCTTGCAGTATCTGGTCAATGTCCGTCTTATTTTGTCCACAGTAACAGAATTATTGTCAACGTGGTTAACGAATCATCAAGTATAGATGGAAATGTCTATAAAATGGAGTGATCCCCACTTCCTAGAGTTATATGACAGTATGATCAAACCTGTACTAAAATCAAAAGATTGAGTTACAGTATGTAGGTATTCTTTGTACTTGTAATTCTACACTCACAGAAGAAAAAGAGAGGGACTGTAGAAGGTTTAGTCTACCCTTTACCAAGAACAGGATGAACTGCAATCTACTATAGTGTACTATACTGTACTTATGCTATACTTTTGGCTATTTCTGACAGAAAACAAAAATCCAGCTTGATATTAAAAACGTTCCATGAAAACTCTGTTGCTTTCCATGTTGTGTGTCCCTGGCTGATGCTTTGAAAACTTTTCCTGTATCTTCTCTGAATCTCTATCTTTTTTTCCTGCCACAGTGCACTTTTTTTGCAAAAACTTCTTGCATTTTAGAGGTTTTACCTTCAAAACGTTTTTTCTAATAGACAAACAAAAAGACTGTGATAATCAAGGCATTTTGACCGAAATGCAGAGGAACCTGGATTCAAAGAACTGTTTTTTGGTGACAGTGTCCAATGATACTGACAAAGGAGTTAAAAGACAAGTTTTTCTAGATCTTAAATCTATTTCCACTGAGAGCCCAGGTTAAGGACAGGATCCTGAGGTATTTTTATCAGTGTGAAACTAATTTTTGCAGAAACACTTTTCCACCAAACCTTCAATTTTCAATCTGTGTACATGATCATGTACATGACTGCTTGTAGAGTAAATTCAAACACAGATTTTAAAGACAAGGTTGCATCATTATTATTATGTGGATATGCTGTAATAACTTCACTTTTGTCTTACTCTTTCAGGAGTATGAGATGCCTCATTTTGAAGTTACACTGTCAGACTCCTGTGTTAGCTATTTACATCAATTTAATTTCCTAAAATTTCCTCCTCTTATTTCAAGGTATTCTCTCCCCTCTACCTCTTACATTATCAATATTATTTCTGGACATAAACAGAAATGTGGTATCTCTGGATTTTGTTTTGTTCCAGTCAAGACAAGAAGAGCACAGGAGCTCAAATAAATTATAACTCTGAATAATGCTAGTTATAAAAGAATGCCAAAGCTTCTTGGCGATTACATTTGTGAGTCAGAGCCAGAGCCAGAAACTAATGTCTAGTAAAAGATGTCAAATTCAATTCTTGCTGCCAATGACTGGCAAGAAAACTCTGCTTAATAGACGGTTTACCTCATACGACCCAGTTGGCACCCAGAGCAAGGATGTCTAATGATCAGAAAGACAGTGCAGGTAAATTATAAGAAAAGCATATAGTACTTCCCATACATCCTGTTTCTTGCATTTAACTCTGGATTAACTGTCTTAATTTGTTCTCTGGATTTTGACGTTGGGCCTTTATCCAAAAGAGTATTGTCAGGGGCTCACAGGAACCTCACTCTGCTTAAAATAGGGAAATATTTGGGATTTGAATCATTGCTGGCAGTGGATACTAGCCCAGTGGATTTGACAGCATTTCTGCTCATCTTCCCTGACACCATATCTCTTGAACTTCATTTTCATAAGAGAGTGAAATTGTAAATTCCCTGTAATTCTGTAAAAAGAGTAAACTTCCTTTCCCTTTGCCTTCTCCACTTCCAAATGAGACACCTTTTTCCTGGTTTGCTATCTCCTAAAAGAGATTCTTCTGTGTCCCCAAAGTCACACGTAACTCATGGGCAAGAAAGCTGATAATTTATTGCTCTGGTTGAGGCATGTGTGTGTAACAATACTCCTCTCAGGGAAAAAGAACGATGCTAGCCCAGCTTTTGTAAATACAAACAAGACCAGTGATAGCCAGCCAATGTACAAGTAATGTCGTTGTGTTTCTAGGGTGTCTGCAAAGATGGCATACTCTCTGCCTGGTAATTGTGCCCTCTACTTCCAGAGGCAATGTGAAATATTGCCACCCAAGGACCAGAGAGTGGGACTTACTTGGGAGTGGCTGCTTCTGGCCATGAAGGAAGTCAAGAGAAGTAGGAGCTGGAATACAGTTACCTGCTCTTCCACTGTAGCCATAGAAAAGAGTTGAATAGAGGTAGCAATTTAGAGATGCATTTTCCTCAAAGCACTGCCTAAGCTGCAAGTGTATGTCTTTTATTGACCAGCACAGGCACACCAAGCAGTAGGTCCATGGCCACATTGTTATCTACCAACACTTTGTTGACTTAGGCAACACTAGTGTGAGCTCCTCTCTCCACAGACAGCTCCTACCAGGAGCTTGCTCCAGGGTGAGCTTCCCACAGAGTCACAGCCTCCTTCAAGCATCCACCCACTCCGGCGTGGGGTTCTCCACGGGCTGCAAGTGGATCTCTGTTTCCCGGTGGCCTCCATGGACTGCAGAGGCACAGCTGCCTCACCATGGTCTTCATCACAGGTCACAGGGGAATATTTCTTCCAGAGCCTTCCTGCCCCTCCTTCTCTATTGACCTTGGTGTCTGCAGAGATGCTTTCACATTCTCACTCCCTTTTGCTGCTGCAGTTTAGCAACTGCACAGCAACTTCTCCCTCTTCTCAAATCTATTATTCACAGAGGCGTTATCTCCATCACTAATTGGCCAGGCCTGGGTAGGCTGCAGGGTCCGTCTTAGAACTGACTGGCATTAGCCCTAACCAGCTACAGGGGAAGCTTCTGGCAGCTCTTTGTTTAAAGAAGCCAATCCCTGTAGCTCCCCCACTACCAAAACCTGGCCCAGACAAAACCACTACGTTACTAAGAAGAGATTTCTATCAGACACTCTGTTAACTTGACAGCTTGATCCTAGTGAGGCCAATTGTATGCAGTTGGCTATTTTAAAAAAGCAAATAGTAGCACATCTGTCTTGCCTTCCTTCACAAATAAAGGAAAACAAAGCACAAAGAAAAATTTCAGGACCTTTGGTAAAGGAACAGGACAAGCAGGTTGAAATTTATGCCCACTTACCATAGAAAGCTTAAATAATGTGAATACTACTTGAATTCCTTGAATAGCATTTCATTAACATTCCAAGACACATCTACAAAGCCAAGGGATCAAATGAAAGTGAGAAAAGCATGCCCAAAAAGAAGCAAAAGTCAAATTTGTTTAGTTAACACTGACTGGCAAAATGTTTATCAAGACCTAAGTTGCTCAGTGCTTGCATTGGTCATTCAGGAGATCATTTCTCTATGATGCCCAAAATGTGCTCTGCTATGGTATCAGCAGCTTTTGTGGTTGTCAGGGAGGCCAGTCCATGCTAGGGCTGCCCAGCACATTCAGTCCAGCTGTCTGGAGATGCGCCATTTAAAAAAATAATCCTTTTTCAGTGCTTCTTTCAATGTTCGTGTCTGACAAGATTTCTGACTGACTATGCAACTCCCAGATAGCAAAGACACGATTTTCAGTTTATAAAATATGATGAATAAGAAGTCCCTTGGGGTTCGGCAGGACCTACTAACTGCCTGAGATCTGCTGTAACTTTCTCCACTTGGCCTAAAATCTCTGATAGGGGATGCCTGAAAGTTACACAACTAAAAGCCATCTTTAACCACTCAAACAGCAAACTTGTTTTAGGGACTCTGAAAACTACAATTCCAGCAGGAGTATATGGGAACACTTGCTGTGAAAATCAGGCCATTGTCATAAATGAGTGCATTAGGCACACAAGTCTGGAAAAAAAAGGCCAATAAACTGAACAGTACCATTGGTGAATGACCTGCCAGTGGCATTCAGTCACAAGCTTAGAGATAGCAGTTTGGATTTCATTCATTAAGATTTGCATGCAACAATTTTTCCTTTCTGCTGTTTAAACAACATTATGGAACAACAGTGAGAACTTTTTTTTTTGTTTGGGTTCTGTGCTTTGAGTGATTTTTATTTTTTTTATGAAGCATGTGTTTGGCTAATAGTTGCAATTTCATCTTAGCAGCTTCTTTGATCACATGCATTTTTGAAACAGAGGCTTGTGCTGATGGAGTGACATGTTCCAGGGTTAAGTGGGCCCTCCAAGACATAGCTCTCACTAACTGCTGCTGAGGTCGCTAAACTACTCCAGTGGTTTTATTTTAGCTCTCTGAATGACACCCTCTCTGATGGTTTTAGCCTTCAGCCACATTCTTTTGCTTCCTAAGAGACTTTTTCTAACTTTACCATGCATGCAGAGGACAGTGTTCTAACAATGCAGTTCCAACTAGTTTTGTTTTTTAGAGGCATTATAATTAACCATATCCACGGGTTACATGGTGGTTTGCCTGCCAAAAACCAATACACAGCTGCAAGTGAACATTGTTAGTCAAATTTTTACAAGCCAGCAATCTCCCAGTTTGCAGTCATTTATTAGGAAGACATGCACACATCTCCATTCAACACATAAGGGTGCAAGAGAAGAACAATTCAGCTGCCTGCTCAAAGTCTGCAGTGACTGATGTTCGACTCACAATTTATCAAGGCCATATTCTTATATGTCTTGCTTTGTCATTTGATCTCTCAGTGCTCCGGATCCTCCTCTGCATGAGAATACTATAGCCTTCTTACAATCTATTGTTTTAATGTGTAACTTTTCAACAATAGAGGGCACTCTAATAATATGGTAGTAAGGACTATAATTTTACTCCCATCTACAAACAGACTTCTCTATGCTTATGTAGCGCTCAGTTTCAAGCAAACTTTTAAAAAGCTCCTAAGGAGTCAAAAGTGTCATTCAGTATCAGCGGGTGTCTCTCTTCAAGGCTTCAAGGAAACCTCACTGTTTGCCCTCCAGGTATTTGCCTATTCCTCTTCAAGTTCACCTTTCTAGTTTTGTTGTATGAAAATAAGTTAAGAACAGGTTCATATAAGTTTGAGGTCCTTGCCCTTGTCCCCTTTGCATAGTGTACAAGTACTTCATAGTCCCTAGGATACCTACCCTTACTTCACTGCTATAAAGTAGGTAACAGTTAGTGACCCTTTCACAGGTAACACTCTCTACCTCTTATGAGGTGCTTTTTAGAAGTAGCTCTAGAGGAGCACTAAAACACACCTTCATTGCCTTTCAAAACAAATGAATAAAAGAATACAGATCAAGTGTAAAATGCCCTTTTTAATCTCTGAAGTGGGATTTAAACAGAGTTTAGATGCCAAGTCCAAGTGTGAAATCTGATTTTGTTAAGTACTCAAGAAAGAGTTTCCCAAATGCTAAAATTGTGTTTCTGCATGTGCTCAGGACACCTTCTGCTTTGGCAAGACTTGTCCACCCCTAGATCTTCTGTTCAAGAGTTTAATTTGATGCCTCTGATAATTCCTGCCCCAGCCTTCTGCTACAGTCTAATTCAGGTATCATTTGTAATCTGGTTTTAGTAGGATTTATGTATCATATGTTAAGCCAGTTTGTGGTATTAATAATGCTTCTGGAAGAGCATTAAGCAGATCTTCAAGATTTACTCCTGAGCAGTTCATCTACTTTACCTGAAATTCTTGAAAAAAACCCCAATGTATTTCTTCTACTCATAGTTGATGTCCAAACATCATTTTGGCTAAAGCAAAACATCTGGATCTCCTGAAAATGTTTCCAATATCTTCTCACTGGACAGGCATTACTTCCTGTAGGGCAAAAATGCCACTGATTAATTTGTCCTTACACAAGGCAACAAATATTTACTGGAAAACAGAAACCACCCATATGCATTGGAGAAGACATAGGTACAGTAAATTTGGAAGAGAGTGAGCATAAGAATGGTAGGTTTTGTGATCTAGGAGGCATGGAACTTTGTGTCAGTGCTTCAGGAGATAGAAATGAGGCTTTACATTCCAATTCCTTATAACAAGCAGTGAATAAATAAGAATATAAATGAATTTATATTTAATATTCAGGTTACTCTGTACTCAAGTATGGTGATCAATAAACTACAGCTATAGATTAATGACTGGCAGTTTGAAATTCACTCCATTTGTTTAAAGAATGAGTGGAAAATATTCTTAGCCCCGACACCTGCTGTTGAATTCTCCTGCTTTCTTGTGGTTTCATTATTACATTTTCCAATTTTAAAAGAAGTGAAGCAGACTAGACACAAGACATTGTCAAATGCCCAAGATAAATGAAATGGGAAAGTATTAATAAAATTATATCTAGTTTTCTGCAATAGCAAAGGGAATATTGAATGAACAATATTAAATTAAGTAAAGATTCTGACAAGAAAGGTAAAAAGTTGCATAGTGTCCCCTTAAAACAAATGCCAAAAATGTCCAATGCATCCTAATAGCTGAATCTTTCTGTATTGCTTCAACACAGAATATGGAATATTAATCTATCTTAATTTATGCAGTAAATTAATTACACCGTTTCAATGTGAATCAGATCTCTCAAGTTCTGTACTTTCAAAAATCACCTTTATTGGCCCCACATAAGAGCTCGGTGCCAGGACCACCCAGTGACATGGCTTTACTTTTAAGGATGGAGGAAACTGTGTAGTCTTAAATTCTCATGCAAATGCTGATTCTCAAATTCCTAACGTATAGAATAGGAAGATGGAAACTCATAGCACATTACAATAAAAACAACCTTTGCCCCCACCTAGAACAGAAAAAGTCACTTGTGAGGTTCCCTTCTGGGTTTCCCTATGCTTCTCTGGGATGTCCTCTCTTACCTTAAAGGCAATTATCACACATCCACTAGTTCCAACACAGGGCATTATGTAGGTGCTTGAGAAGCTGCATCATTAAATCTAATCTGCTCTTCTGGAAGGGAAAGACCTAAAATGGGAAAGGCCGCCAATACCATGTTAAACTACTTAAGAGGTCAAACAAAATCTGACTGCAGCCAGCAATGTTTGGATTTTTCCTTTGGCTCAGAGAACAAGCTGTAAATCATCCAGTAAATGTGTACTCTACAAGGGGTCAGAGGAAAAAACATCTGCCCATACTGCGCAGCCACTTCAGTCCCCTCTTGTTGCCAAGTTCCTAAAAAGTGCCCAGAAACACCTAACCTGGTGCACTAGGTCTCCTGCCTCTTCCTGAGCTGGTTGATGTCCACTCCAGACCCTTGTGCATTAAATGTTACATGTAATATGCAGAAAGAAAGGGAAGAGCGCTCACGAGGCATTTGCCTGTCTTTATCATGACAAAGCTGCACCCCTTATGTTAAATTTTTTATCCTAGTTTGAAGGGGATTGTGGAAACCTTGACAAGGAGAACAAGCTCCTCACTCCTCTACTGGTTAAAAATTCACTTCCAAAAAAAAAAGAGATTCTCAGTTCAGTGGAGAACATAAAAAGAGCCCACTTCCACTGTATGCAGTCTCAGTAGAAAGGCCAGCAAAGCAGGAGGTGGTAGAACCTCCCTGGAGAGCATGGCTGCACTGGAAAAGTGCAAGATGTAGAGAGCGGTGGTTGCATTAACATTTCCTGCCTCGTGTTTTTCCTGTGAATATATATTAAAATAGAGACCTGGATTTGTGTCTGTGTATTTATCAGTCTCCAAAGCGACCAATAGTACAGCTTTTGTCAGTAACAACAGGGACGGACTTGTAACGAAAAATCAGCTATTCTGAGACACGCTGAAAAGAAGAGCCATTTCATACACGTAGGGAAAGCTCTTTTTTCACTTTCATATACCTGTAGCTCTACTGCATCTGGAGCTGATTTCTGACAGGGTAAAGCAAACAAATATAGGGAGAACTCCACAGTGTGCCAAGCGTGCCAAACTTCTCAGCTACCTGCGTTCATGACATTTTTATTGATTCAATATGGTCTGAGATGGCAGTAATCTGTGAAATGGAAATGATTGCTCGTTTTTCTCTGTGCTGTCTACCAACCTGACTTTACTGAAAAAAAAAACAAAACAAAAAAAAATTGAATTGGAGCTGGCCCCAGTATTTGGTTAATATACTGGCTTCCTGCCTTCACCTAGAGATGGGTTTTTTTGCCCCCTCCTCTTAGGCATAGAAAAACTGAGCAATCTGCTTAAAAATGAAGAAGTCGTGACACCTAGTGGTGAGCTAACCACCCATAATGCCTGTTTCCTACAGACTTCACACTTGATTTCCGTAGGCACGTCGTTCTTGGTCACCTCATAATGTGAGAGGTGTGGACGTTATCTTCATGACTCTACACAGGCAGGCAGTCCATCTTTTCTTTCACAGTCCATCGTAACGTGTGTGTATGTGTGTTATGTTGCATCAGATGCCTGTGCCTCTCTGCAGAAGGCCCCATTCATCAAGGCCCAGTGTACAGGCCTTTGTCATGCATCTTACTGAACGTGACATTTTGAATAACCATTTATAGTGAGATCAGGTTAAGTGGTTTGGCTTTGGCGAGAAAGGGAGCATGGCAGAATCCTGGCTTAAACCAAAGATGGAATTTCAGACTTTTTTTTCTTGTCAAGTACTTATTCATCAAGCCTGGTTTTAGAAGTTGACTTTAAAATGTATTGTATGGCACACAGCAAATGCCTGGCAGGCGATTTAAACTGAGTCAGTTGCTGGCAAATTCTTCTGCTTTTGAAGACTACTCACAGTCTGCCTTGGTCAGCAGCATTGAGAAAGTACATACTGGCTGTGATACCATGACAAGAAGTCACACTGAAAAGCAGTAAACCAGTCTAGACATGTGCAAAAAAGTTACAGGTTCTTTCCAAACAGTGGCAAACCTTGGATATGTTTTGGCTTTTTTTTTTTGGGGGGGGGGTTGTTTTTTTGGGTTTTTTTAGGAAAGCATAACAGTGTGGAATTGTGCTAGTGGTAACTAGGCTGCAGTCACCAAGTGGCAAGATTTCTTGGCTTGTTGAGCTAGCTGGTTGGGGACCTGCCATTTTTTATCACAAGAATGAGCTTCAGAACAAGAAGTTTCAAGTCAAAACATCACTGTATGTTCAGGAATCTGGGTGTATGCTGCTTTGTGTCTGTAAGAGCTGCTAACAGTGCAGCCTCCTAGTTTCATGTCCATATTTGTGCATGCTGTAACAAGCATACTTTCCATTGCCTTCAATGAGACAAATGCCTTCCTCCTCCTCTGTCTTTCTGAAGAGATGCATGATAAAATTGCATGTTGTAACCAAGAAATGAAAACTAGATTACTTGAATATACATTATTTTCTTAATCTAAAGATTTATTTTGCCATATGTCCACATATATTAGTACCTGCAGTTTCCCCAGTTTGCTGTCTTTGGTATAATTAACACTTCTGCCACCAGTGTGTCTGGATATAAGGCAAGTGAAAACATCGATTCTGTCCAAAATGTTCCAGTTTCCACCCCTTGGATCACCATCATGTGACCTATTCTGTGCCAGTATTAATAGCCATTGCTCATGACTTTCAAACAGCTCAAACTATTTAGAAATTAATTCTGTTTACAGTACCTTCTAGAGGAAGTATTTTGTAAAAGTTAATAACTCAAACTGACTAATGGCTACCCACAAAATATGACTATCCAGTAACAGAATGAATAATTTAGAACTAGTTGGCGAGAAACAGACATATTGTCAGAGAAAACATGAAGTGGAGATCAGTTCCAGCAACTAGGAGTCCTGGGTTCATTTTCCACTGTACTATACATTTCCCATGCTGCTCAGACATACACAGGCCTAAATGCAGTGGTGTAGGCAGCTATTAGCCCCAGTAATCCCAAATCACGCCATTTACTTTTTTTACATTGGGCTATAAGCTGTGGGGATAAATTTAAGTGTTCAACTGTCACTCCTAGAAACACAGTCATGAGTTGGACCCCACAGGCGGGCTAGTTTATGCTTTGACTTTTTTCTTTACTTTTTGTTTCCCCCTGTGAAATGGAGATGGTCATTAACTGATGCATGACAAGCTTACCTGAAGTCCCTTGTATGGGCTAAGTATAACTTCAGTCTTCACTGGCCATGATGCCACTGTCATTGCTGAAGAGAAACAGCACAGCATGGAAAAATCAATACTAATGCTGGCAGCCATATAACCTAAAATATATTATGCAGTGCTGGACAGCAAAAGGGCAATATCTGGCAGAGCTGAAAGGTTAGGTCTGCGAAATCCTTGGGTGCTACTTGTTCCATTGTTGCAAATCTAAGCGGCCCCAAAACAGCCACAGAGGAAAAAACTTTCTTCTTCTAGCCTCTCCATAGGAGAAATAGCTTGACAGATTTATAAGAGAAGAGAAGTTGCAGACTACATAGCATGACCATGCTAGCCTGTGAGGCAGTTTTTTTGGAGTGCCAACAAAGGACATGACTTTGGGCTGTAGGTCCAGAAAAAATTGTGTGTTTGATCATTCTCATGCCAGGCAGGACTGTCTGCTGTAGTCTGTGTTGCATGAGTACACCAGAATCTTTGCTATCTCTTGCTCTTGCATTTTCGTGATTCCCCTACTGATAGATGGGATTTAACAAGAGCTGTGAGATATAAATTAGCTGTCAAAGATGGCACTGAGGAGTATACATCTAGGTGACATTCACTTGGATAGGACTTTGAACACTCAGCTAGGATATGCTTTTCAAACTAGTCTTTCTATTGAGTGCAGAAATGATAGGGACAATGAATCCCAAGTGCATCAGACTCACTTGCATGGCTAAGCCTGCAATCACAGAATCCCAAAATGGTTGGGGTGAGAAGGGACATCTGGAGATCACCTAGTTCAAACCACTTGTTCAAAGCAGGTTTAATGAGAACAGATTGCTCATGTACATGCTGATCTGGGATTGAATATCTCCAAGGATGGCGAATAATAACCTCTCTGGGCAAACTGCTCCAATCCTGAATCAACTTTACAGTATGAAAAAGAAGAAAAGAAGAAGAAAAGAGAAGGATTTCTGATGTTTAAATGGAATGTCTTGTATTTCAATTTATGCCCATTGCCTGTTGCCCTTCCACTGGATACCACTGAAAAGAGTATACCTCTTTTTTCTTTACACCAACTGTATCACGTATATACCTAGAATTAAGAATTCCCTCTGATCCTCTTCTTCCCAAAGGTAAATAATCCCAGCCCTTAGCCTTTCCTACTATGTCAGACACTCCAATCCATTTGTCATTTTTGTGGCACTTCACTTATTTGGTTTCACTATGTTCATGTCTCTTTTGTATTGAGGAGCCTAGAACTGGACCAAGCACTACAGATGTGGCCTCAACAGGGCTGACTGGAAGAAAAGAAACACCTTCTTTGACCTTTTGACTGCACTCTTCCTTATGCAGCCACAGACACTGTTGGCCACTTTTGCTGGAAAAGCACATTGCTGGCTCATCTTCAACATGTTGCCCGCCAGGATACCCAGATCTGCTATCTGATGGCTAGTTTCATACTACTGGCTTGTTCCAGTTGTAGCTTTCTTCAACTTCCTAGATCTAATGGCCTGAATTTCAATCTAATACATAGGTGAACATGCCTGGTCCATTAAATAGCACGGACTGTTTCTGTGTCAAGGCTATTTAACTATCCAGTAGCACTGAGAGGTCTAAAAAGGCTTCCAGGTTGTTTGATCAGTTTAGCAGAATGGATGCATATTTAACTGCCTAGAGTAAACAGAAGCAGCAGCCAGTTCCTGGGTTTTTTTTTCTGTTGAACTGAGATAATATCAAACCTCTTGCTGTGCCATAATGCATCCTAACAACTGAAGAATAGCTTAAACTGAGGGAGGAGCTGATTTTCCTAGTGATCTGGTTGTTGTCTTTCTTGTGGATCAAACAATGACATGTTCTCTGCATATGCATTTGGGCCACCTCTCAGGCCTACATTTTTTAGCCATACAGCAGAAAGGAAGAAAAATTCATCCTGTTCCTAGTAATGGAGTTAATCCTTCTGCAAAAAGGAACAGAAGTGGACACAGTGGATTAACACTCCATAAACAGGAAATACCCTAACCAACACTCTATGTCATCACAAAATCAAGTTTTCAGTTGAGAATTTGGGTGTTGTTTTAGATAACAAAATACAGCATATGTTCCTCATTAATCTTCTTGAACATTGTTTGGCCAGAAACTGTGTCTGATCAATCCACTTATGTAAACAGGTCTATGCTTCAGACAGAAGTGGTAAGATATTATTCCAAGTGCTTGCATTATAGGGAATCTCTATAGAGATATGGAACTCTTTGAGACATGTTTTTGTTGTTTTTTATAAACCTGAAATTCAGTTTAACAATGACAATTTCTGTAACAATTTCTAACAAAGTCCTCCATGCAGTAGCTGGCAAAATGGTACAGAAAAGACTATTGACAGACATATAGAGTAATAAGCAAAGGAGAGAAGCTAAAAGGAACAGAGTGAGAGAAATGTAGACAACTACAAAAATAACTTAATCTTTCAAATGCCTCAAGGGGTGAGAAGAAAATAAAGTTATTTTTGTAGATAGAAAGGGAATTTTGTAGCTTTAGAAAGGTGAGAGATTCTACAAATAATGTGGCAGGTGCTTCTGCTTCTTCTCTCTTCTCGTGGCAGAAATGTTCCTCTCAGCCAACAAACTGCCATTCATCTGCATTTTAATGGTTTCATGGCATATAAAAGCCAGATCTAGAGATCTGCAGGGCTTGCAGACAAAGAATCAGAAATACTGACAAACAAAATGAGCTGAAGACAGGCATCTCCTTCCAATTTCCTAAGTATTAATGCCACTCCTTTTTCATTTGGATTTCTGTCCCTGTATACTGAGCTGAACAATTATCAGTCTTTGGTACACTGGATTTTTTTTTCTTTTTTTTTCTGTGCCAAATTTTGCTCTGCAGCCCTTTTATTTGTGCAGTTTCACCTGCCACACCATGTCATGACAAAGTTTCATTTAGAGATATTATCTCATTAATATTTACAAGTGATTGAAATCTACAGAAGTCTAAACTGGTTGTCTCGAGTTGTTGGAAATGACAAAAAAAACTCCATCTTAGCCTGTTACATAAACTTGTTTTGAAAGCAAAAAGAAATTAAAAGCAGATAGTTTGGCTGGTATAAAGCAGATAGGTTAAAACAATTGTGATAGTATTTACAGATATTGAAGTCATGCAACAATTGTGACAATGAGAAAAATGGGAGGAAATTTTTCTAGCTGAAGTCACCAAAATGTATCTTAAGTAATGTTTGTGGAATGTGGCTGTCAGCTTTCACGTTGTTTGTCTGAGGGTCACCAAGCAAAGGCAGAAGAAAACTGACTGGGAAGACCTAATGTCATCATGGCTGTCATCCTAGCATATATCTCAAAGGGATCCATCATTACACCAACATGCTTTCAACAGAAGCCTGTTCTGGTGCTAAACCTGGGTTTTGGCTGGATTTATTCAGTGACAAAAAACTCACCTGGGAGCTCTCATTTCCCATGTCATAGGTCTGAAGCACATTCACTATCTGAGTAGTTTTGGGGACAAGAAAAACCTGCCAACAAGTGTTAAAGGTGCCAGCAAGTAAGGTCTTCCACATTTTTTTTTTCAAAAATAGAGCTCAAAATACAGACAGCTTCAAAGTTCTCTCTTATTATTTGAAAACTTGATCTTCCAAGATTCATTATTCCTAGACTTCAAACATATGTAGACATTCAAGAAGGCAGACAGTGCCAAACACCTCCAAGTCTCCAGTCAAGATAATTTTGTTTTGATACTGCCAAAATGTAACATTTAGATTGTGGGGTTTTTTACACTTTCTCTTCCAAAAATAACTTCAGATTTTGTATTTCTCCTTCAAAGATGGTATTACTTCCTTTCTCCTTTTCATTCTATCCCTCTCCAGTTTACATCCTAAGGAAAATCATGACTGTGAAAAGCTCCATAGTTCAGCAACATGGGAAGAATGAAATAATGAGAAAAGATCCAGTAAACTGATGGCATAGGAATAGATTGGAAGAATCTGAATTACCTTGAAATAGGATCTTAGCAATGAATAGATTTCGCTAAAATGGAAGGAGAAGTAAGCTGTGCGTTGACCAGTTATTTTAAATACTCTTGATTTTCTCCTAGGTATGATGCATTTGCTTCATGTTCTGCTCTGTAATGGATAAAATTTAAGCTACTATCATCTTCATACCAAGCCTACATCTGGAGGATTGTGTAAGTCTGCCAGTTGTTCTGAATGTTACTGTTTCAATAAGTGGAGATCTACAACAGGATTATTAAATTTTTGTTAGTTTCTCCCTAATTTATGAGGGAACTTAAAGAGTTAAATAATTTTAGGAGACTAGATAGCGTATTTACCTAAAGTTGTATTACCTGTCCTGCAAAAAAAAAACCTGATGTCCATTACAGAGAAAGGATACTGAGCCTGAAACTCTTTACAGACAATTGCAACTCGGGTAAAGGTCTGAAGTAGTGAAAGTGGGAGTTATCTGAATTTATTTTACATTTATTCTTTATACAGTACTGGCAGTAAAAATACAGAAACACTTGATGCTGTATGTTTAAAGACCTAAACCACTGCCCGTTATTTCTGAGTGTCTTTTGAGTGTTCACGTTGCCTGAAATTTGACAAGGCATCCAGCTTTTGCGAATAGACCCATCTCTCTAATAGGCCCCAGTGAACCACACCAAAATCCTGATCCCAGTTGTCCTTGTTTTAAGGACATTTCCATGTTAGTATCTGAATTTTACTGTATGATCTTGTCCACAGAGGCAGCCAGCCATGTCTGTCTACTGCTCTTAGTAGGCACTTTTTCGGTTTCCAGGAGCTGTGTCTGTATTCAGAGGGAGTAGCCAGACTGTTCTCGAACTATGTTCAGGGTCACACTGAGGAAACACCCTCTTGGAAGCTGCCCGGCTCTTTGTTCGTTCCATCAGTCTAAAATAAACGTCATTGAAAGTGTCTCATTCCTCTTTGTGTATGCAAAGACCATGGGAACACTTGCAAGTCAATCTCTTTCAGATACCACAGAGAAAATGAGAGGAAATAACAGTATTCGGGTCTTTCAAGAAAATCCAAAGTGTCCAGATTTCTTTGGCAGACTTTCACGTTTTGTTATTCCAGGCTGAGAAGGATGGAAGTACCCTTTCCATCTCCTTCCACCTCCCTGTCACTTCCAAGTTCAAGGCTGATGATGCTTGGACTCAGAGTTTTAGAAATTAATGGAAAAACAAGTCCAGCAGATCCAAATGGGAACTGCATGCTCTACCTGTTACTGTCTTCTTTCATGTTTTACCTTTTTTTTTCTGCAGGTTAAGTGACTCACTACATTCTTCTGCCATTTATTTATCCTCTGTTTTCTCTGTGCACACAGCAAATCTCTGATGTTCGTGGGACTGTTCCAAGTTCAATAAAATTTCATTTTCTGAAGGTTATAAGATTCCTCAAACTCCAGTCAAGAACCGGAGCCAGAGGACGGGTCCAGTTTGCATAAATGAGAAGCTCTGCCACAGGCAATTGACACATCTAGCTCATTAATAAAGTTCCCAATCTGAAAGTGTTATTTTCTGTGTGGGAAAAGTCAGCTTAAATGGCTATAAACTGTTGGTAAATTTTAACTAGAATTATGTACACAGTCCTGGCTGATGTAAGCAGAAAATATTTACACAGACATTCATTGTCTTGACCCACAGACAGAGTTCAAACAAACACTGATGGGAAAATTAAATTAGGAGTACAGGATATTGTCTTTCATTCTCTACATTCAGGCTACTTAGATGGCAGAATTGAAATTTATATGGCATTTTAATTGATCATAAACAAACTCAAAATTATTCCAAGGTTGGAGCTGAACAGATTTTATACATTCATATTTAATATTCATAATGTTTGCCAGTAGAGTGACTGTGGATGTGGAAACTTTACATTCATCTGCAAAACAAGGAAAGCAGAATAGAAAGAGCTGAATAATGGAAGCTTGTGCAGAGTGCCCTATTAATATGCTTCGTGTGCTCCACTGTGTTGTGCTAGTGTGATGTAGAAAACAGCTAAAGCATTTACCTTTTTACTAGTGCTATGGATGGTTCTATTTTTCTCTTTAACTTTTATATCTCTATCAACCTTCATGCATGAAGTTAAATCCAGTATGGCAAAGGAATTTAGCACTCTTTTCAGAGTTTTTAGCCCAGTTGGCCAAATGGACAACTTGGGGATAAAAATTTCTTTTGGAAAGCCTGGCACAAGAATTAAAAAGTTATTTCATTTAATATTTGGTTTTAAAACTTTTTTTTTACGTTTAAAAATATGTATACATTTCTCTTTTTTTTAATGTTCAAATGAAACGTATGAATAGGCTGAAACAATGGAAATGCTATTTACCAGCCTCACAAACAGCTCAAATCTATGTTTTCTTGCTTGCTTGCTTTTGTTTGCAGCAAATAATTCTATTCAGTCTCAAAAGTAACCCATAAAGGAATCAGAAAAGTATTCTCTTATCCTTCATCAGACCCCTGTTAACACCTTCCCCTCTGAAAAATTAACCAGAAGGCATAAATCCAATGTCCATCTCCAAGTTCAATCCCTGTCCTACCCTCAAAAGAACTGGCAGCCTCAATCTCTCCAGATCACTCTTTCCAGCCATACAGAAATAATAGTAATTCCTCTTTTTTGATGCCAATCCATGTCAGTTTTATAGAAACCAATGTTGAACATGGGGCAATTATTGAAAGCCTAAAGCAAATCTCATTTTAAAATCTTGTCTAGGGTCTCATTCATGTCAGTTTCCATCACATACTACATACTTGTTCTTCACAACTGAATTTCTTGATCTCACAGAACCCAGCAACTGAATAAGCTTTTCAGGCTTTATCTATCTAAAACATAGTACCAACCATTGCTCTCTTCTCAGTAAAAGCATTATTTGCCAGCACAGAAAGCATACACTGTTCCTAACAGTAGATTTTGTCCTGCCCTACAGAACTGAAAGACTCTAATAATACATAAGAAATAATAAGCTGACCTCTGCAGCCTCTGCTTTCCCAAACTGCAATTTTAACGTTGTCTAAATTTATTCACAAGTTCCAAAAATACCTTCTCCTGTGTTAGAACCAGTGCTTGTTCTAAATCTCAATGCCCTGCAAGAAACCACACTAATATTCGAATTTTCCTGTATGGATCCTTAGCTCCAAATTCAGTCCTATTAGTCACCATACCCCAAACCCATTGAGCTTTTCCTGCCCTGGCTTTGAACATCCATTACTCACAAGCAAGACCAGTCACAGTCTCTTAGAATGAATTGTACATTGTTCATTGCTTAAAGAACTAGTCATGCAACTGGAACCTGAGAGCTGGCAGGATCCAGCAACAGGTACCTCTACTTTCCAGATAGAAAGTAAATATTCAAATATGACCTTCACTTGCAGGTATTCTTACTCACTCTGTCCCAAATCAATACTGACTAGATGTTGTTGACCTCTGCAAACATCAGCCCTCTCTGCAGTCATCTCTTCTCAGGGATACAACACTCAGTTTAGCTCCTCATGCTCTTTTTTGCAGAAAAAGGGAGTGATACCCTTAGGACAGGCTACTGGACAGACTAACATCATCTACAAACTTCTGGATTAATGCTAAGCTAAGTAGCTTTCTGGCATCAGCCCTGACTGTGTCTCTCAATTCTGTGGAACCTACTAGTAAATTTACTTGCCCCAAACTCTGTCTGTAAAATTGCCAGATGCTTTATCTGTAGTCCTGTCACATCTTAATCACTGACAGTTCATTGCTGCAAAATCATCCTTAAATGAAGAGTGAAAGACTGGTAGTATTCAGCAATAAATTTTTGCTTACACACTTTAATTTGTTAAAGCCTGATCCTTCACTTAAACCCTGATTGTAATAATATAATTATAATAATCCTACCCATTCTCTTTTCAGTGCTATAGCATACAGACTTCCTTGTCACTCTCAGCTGTCTCCCTGATAGACTCCCAGTTCTCTTTCCTCTTCTTTCTTGCCCCCTAACTGCAACCATTTGCAACATTATAGACTCGTGAACTTCCAGATCAGATACAAACATCCTTTCAGACATCATTAAACTTCTCTAGGATCCCACATTAAAAACAGGTCTCACACTTTGAGCCACCAGAATCCTAACTCAAACCACAACCAAGACAGTCATCTTTGTTACAGTTAGTCACTCCTGTTGCCTCTAGCATCAGATTTTCACTCCTATAATAAAACCTCTGAAGTAAGGGCTTTAGTGATAAAGTGATAAATGCAATTCCTCAGAGTGCTTTCCTAAATTCAGATGATACATACAAGCTTTATACTGCCTTCAGTATTAACACTCCTGCCACCGGTTAGCATCACAATTAGTCAGAGGCCGTTAAGTCCTTGACATCACCAGCCCCTATCTTAGACTCATCACATTGACAAGATCTTGCAGTAAACATATGTGTCCATCTCTTCCTTTCCTGAACCTTAATTCTAACGGTAGCCACACAGCTCACCCCTGCAACTCCAGAGCATCAACCCTAATCCCAGACATAACTGTAATCTTAACTGTAACCAGCTGCTTCTCTCTGCCACACTGGTGGTAGTAGAGATTAATTATCTCTCCACTGTTTGATGGATAGTCTCTGAAATTAGACCTACAGGGTAGCAAAATGCAAATACAGGAAAATCATCTTCCAGTAATATGTCTTCTTTTCTAAACTGTTGCTTGAAAACACATTTAGAAAGGTATTTATTGCCAGTTTTAACTGTGCTTTTGTTCAGAGCAATGAGTTTGAGTTTTGCTTTTAGTGTAGCTTGTCCTTGCTTTAACAAACCCTGGGCTAACAGGGTTTTGGGGCTTAGTAGAGAAAGGAATGAAATATGAAGGCTTCTTCAACAACACAAGGAATGCTTGGCAAGGACAAATACACAGTCTCCAGTAAATACGCCAATACTTTTGCATATGCATAGAGGTTTTTTTGATGGCATTTTTATCTTTATCTTTCCTTACATTTCTATGTGTTGGAAGATACTTTTATTCCAAAAGTGTTGAATATGTTAGTAAAATCATATTCTCTCTTTTAATTTTTAAAATTCTGCTAAGAACACCCACTCCTTTAATCCAGTGCTGACTAAAAAACTTGGGATTACCATTAATTTTAACAGGCACTGGAAGAAATTGCAAACTGGTACCCTACAAAACTAATACCATGACAAAATAATGTCTCAGAACTAGCATAAACTTGTCTCTATAGATACATTTCTTCAAGAGCCATCACTGGAGAAAATGTAATCCACAGGTTTTAATAATCATTTTTCTTTTTGGTAATATAAGAAATCATTCTCTAAGGTAAATGTTTTGTTCCCATTCTAGTCAAAGATAAAAATTCTTGAGTTGCATGGGAACAAGAGTTTTCTAAAAATAAAGTTGTTCCTCTGATAACCTCTACTAGATTTATTTTTTTTTTTCTCATAAAGCCAACAGAAAAAAAGATGACATTTTCATCAGTTCCACTTCAGTTCTCAAGGTGTAATGCTGTTCAGTGTAAACACAGCTTAGAGATATGTGAAGGCACTTTATGTTGTCTCATGCACCCTCTGGATTGCTAAATTGTCCCTTTCTGGTGGCAAATAACAGCTGCTTCTGGGCAGCAATATAGCTCAGGAGCCTCCATATAAGCAGAGGAAAAAACAATTTGATAGTCTTACACTTCATCATGGTAGGGGCAACTCTTTCTTGGACTCCTGCAATTTATTATCAGCTTTGGTATGCTGCAATGAATTACTACAGAAGAGGCTGTAAGCCTGTTCATAATCATTGTGTATTCTACCTGAGGATGGCAAGAAACAAGACTGCCACAGACAAAGGTAGAACAAGGTACTAATATTGTTTCCCACCAAGGCTACTGGGCTTGAAACTCTCTAGCTTTAAACTCTTTGCCTTTATGAAGAGTCCCACAAGACACTTTGTGACCCACGCCTCCCATGAAAGAAGGAGATGTTTAAACTTTCCAGATCGCACTTTAGGTAAAACAATGAGCAATCTGTTTGTGATGAATATTCCTTGTGTGCCTTGCCCTGCTGTCTCATCTGCAGTTTACTCTTGCAGTTAAACAAGGCACTGCAGGACATTTCCTAATGTCTTTTGGAAGTTTGTTTTTTGTTCTGCATAAACATATAATGCTACTGTTACCTTACTCCATGGAGGCACTTAGCTGGTTGACCATGCTGGGCTCAGCAAACACCATTTGGTGCTCTGCTGTTTACTTAGTTACATGGATAGAGTGAGAGCAAAACAACACAAACATAGCCCACCTCTATAAAAAAGCATTGTCAGCATTCCATTCTGCTTAAATAAATGCTGCCCATCAGGTGATAAAGGGGTATTTATTTGTATAGGCACTGTACTGCTTCATTTTTGCTGGTTTGCTTAAATTGGATTGTGTTTCATAGCTGGATTTTTAAATGAAAGTAGTGAATATGTGGACATCCAGATTACAGCAGAAAGAAGTGTGAGAAAAGGCTGTAGAAAAGGATGCTGAAAACACCTGGGAGAACTACCATAAGAATCTTGCAGTGAGGCAAGTGAGGTGTTGCATTAAAAGCACATGTGAGGTGAACCATATGATAAAACTCTGAGCAGCTCCATCCAAAATGGAATCCTTCTGCAGTAAAAGATGCTGTGCTTTCTTGGCAATCAGACTCCATTCTGAATTCTCATCACTGAGGTATGTAATAAGACTGAATAAACAGAGACCAAAGGAGTATGCAAGATGGGGAAATGCAATGCTTTGAGAAAAGGGAACTTGTCATGGGCTGTGGGAGGTGAGCAGGAGCCTAGGGCAGTAGTCTGACCACTGTGAATTGGACGATGAGCAAGATGTATGTTTGCATCCCTATGGTGGTTGCAGTGGTGAATACAAAGCTGTAACTTAGGAGGCCAGAGCCTGGGGAGCTGAGACGTTCAAAGCAGAGTAGCTTCAGAGGTGGCAAATGCAGGCTGTGACAGACTACAAGAAGAAGTGCAAGTCTAAAGTACTTTTATCCAAAAAAAAAATAATGGACAGGCCTCACTTCCCCAGCTTTTTGCAGAAGCCTCACTCCTACCAGCTGGGCAAGTTCTAGAAAGAAAAAAATCCCTCCAGAGCTCATTACCACCAGCAATGTGATTTCCTGCTCAGCAATGTGAGCTCCCAGGGCCTGGAGCATCTCTGTGTATCAGCCCACATCCTTCTGTCCTCCTAGAAGCCTCACTTATTGGAGAGAGGCACTTTCAGTGAAGATGGAAGAGGCAGACAAGGTCACAAAGTGATGACTCTTTCCACAGTTCTGGACAAGGCTACCACGAAGTCTGCAGAGACTAGTAATGTCCCTCTTCTCAGCCCCTCCTTCCCTCTGTACCTCCCTCCCAAGGGGACACAGGGCAGGGAATAGCGTAACAAACATGGGTATTTCCTGCGCATTTGACACATTTTGAAATTTACAGGAAAATATAGGAAGAAATTATTGGACAGTTTTGTATTTAAATCCAAGGTGCTAATAGTCTTATCTTTCTTTGGCTGTTGCCTAGTTCAGGCATGGCTCTGTGAGAAACAAACTCAGTTATTTTCTCAAGATTGAATTCTGAGCATTATATTTATAGTCTCATTCTCACCTTAAGTAAGACTGAATCTCTAGGATCTGAAATATAAAGAAGGACCACCTAGAACAGGACACACAGGAACTCATCCAGTTGGGATTTGAATGTTGTCACAGAAGGAGACTCAACAACCCATCTGGACAGCCCATTCCAGTGTGCCCTCACCTTCACAGTGAAGAAAATCTTCCTTGTATTTCTTTGGAACCTCTTGTGTTCCAGCTTGTATCCCTTGCCCTTTGTCCTGTCATTGGGCATCACTGAGAAGAACCTGGCTCCATCCTCCTGACACTCGCCCTTTACATACTTGTAAACATTAATGAGGTCAACCCTCAGTCTCCTCTTCTCCAAGCTAAAGAGCCCCAGCTCCCTCAGTCTTTCATCATAAGAGAGATACTCCACTCCCTTAATCATCTAGGTGGCAATACAATGGAGATGTGTCATACAATAAATGGAGATGCACCTTTTTTGTTGTTTTAAGGAACAAAGGGGCATGATTTTAGCTGTTCCTAAAGCAAACCGATGGAAGTCCATTTTCAAACACCCTTCGATATGGCATCTAAATTTGCAGCTACAATTCAGACTATTCCATTTCCTGTTTCAGTGAAAATTCATGGAGTTTCCTGTAAAAAAAGAAAATAAAAGAAACAGAATTTTTACCAAGGGGAAACATTTTCCTGTATATATATAGTAATGGCAGAATGTTCCCATTAAGCTTGAAAAGACTGAAGTCTCAAGACTAAAGTTTTTAGACATACTTAAATTATAGTAGTTAAATTATAAGTATTTAGCTCTAATAGTGACAATATGTTAGTTTGTATAGCTATTACAATGTTCATTGAATTTGAAATTTATTAAAATAACTCGCATGCCTTTTGAGCATCAGTTACACAAGTACTCAGACACATCTAGAGCAATGTGTGTTCCTCACCAGTGGAGAGCAGCACTAGCCTAACTATCCTCTCAATGCAAACGCTGCTCAACTTTTTCCGCTATTTTTTTTCATCCGACAGCTGAAGTGAGTGGAAGTTTCATCTCTACCTTTTTCAAGTGGAATACTTGGCCTCATTACTGAATGTTTTGCAATTAAATAAAATTTAAGCATATATTTTATCACTGTCAGGAATCCCTAATAATTACTCTATTTTGAAAGTTGTTAGTGTGTCTGTTTTCTTCTTTCCAAGACACCTTTTACCTGGGAGACCCTCCAACACTTCTCATAGATATAGTCAATACAATAGTCAATACAAAAGTTAAATGCCTGACAGGTGGCAAACATATTGTGTTGGCTGCAGTTTGATTTCTCTTTAAGGTTGGTTTTCCATGGACTGACCAAGATGACAACCACAGAACTACAACAACCTTAGAAAGCACAGAGGAAAACAGAGTCCTTGTCCTAAAACATACTTTATCTTACCTTAAACAAATATGACCCATGAAGGCAGATGGAGAGAATCCTGTCAAGGAGATAAGCTACAGATTCAGCACTGTCATACAAAGAGGATACCTAGGGACTGACCCTCAGAGTTTCCTTACTGCCTAATTCATAAGATGCAGTGAATTGCTTTAAATGTCTCATTTCCAGTTTTTCATTAAGTCTGGCTTGTGTTCCTCAGGCCTGCCTCATGTCCATATATATGATCTGGGCTCTGGGCTGTCCTTGGCTGCTGTGTCCAAGCTGGGTCTGCCCAACTCACTCGGGTAGCATGGGTCTGATAGACCTCTGCACTAAGGTGCTTGTTATCATGCCTGGCTCTCAGTTCCCCAGCTCTTAGGAAACAGACGGTCTTTGCTGTGTCCTGACACCCATCCATTTCACACAAGCTCAGAATCTGCAGAAAAAAGGACACACAGAAACATTTAAATTTTCTTTTCTATATAGTGTGGGCAGTAGTCTATCTCTCTGTTTGCATTTGTTTAAGTTTGTTAGGGGTTTTTTTGAGTGAGAAGAGTTTTTCCAAGTCAGGCTGCTTTAATGAAAAGATTGTTTTTAAGATCATTCTTTCTGTCAAATGGATTGTTCTGTGACCTGAAAAAAAGATCTACTGTAAAATATCCAGAAATTCAAAACTATAGTCAACACCTTCTAGACAAGAGGCAGTTATAGATAAGATGGCTTTCCTAGCTAAGAAGCTGTGTTATCATGGCTTTAGCAGCTAGGCAGAGCTTTGTTAAGTCTTACATGGCTTCCAGGTTGGCTAACAAAGTGAGATATTATAAATAAAGTTTATCATCGATTTCTTCCATCAGAGATATCTGTAACTCTTAAGGCAACGTTGTACTTCTCTCCTGAACCACAAGTTCAATTACTTACAACCTTCTTAAACTTTGTACTCAAAGAGCCTTCATTTTCCTGAGACACACGCACAGATTTCCTGTCCCAAGACTTCAAGGCCTTTCAAAGTTCATCCTTTTTGCATTTAGTTTGTGAAAGACTCACCTTTAGAGTTGCCTCCTGTGTTCCTTGCTAATGCTGGGCCATATCATTCTGTCACTTTGGATTTGACATCTTTTCAATTGCTAAAGTATATGAAGGCCTCTTAAACTTGTTGCATGAAACATCTTCTTGGGCGCTGAGCATTACGTCCATCATCTCATAGTGAAATTGATCTTTCATTGTTGGCTCTTTGTAGATTCCAGGTTGTTGTTGAGTTGCAGAGAGTGACAACTATTCCTTAAGAAAATAAGTGTAACAAATTAGAAATTCCTACCAGTAATTTGTTTGCTTAGACACATGTCATCCTAACTTTTATGCTACAGTCAATGTTATTGTATCTCCAGACATTTTTTGTCTAGCTCTCTTCCTCCTTAGCCTTTGTATCTCTTTTCTTCCATAAGTAGGAAAGAGTAATAGTAACTCATGGCATGTGGGTTTTTCAGACACAACTAGCATTACATTAGGCCAAAGCTGAACATTTTTGGAAACCATACCAAATTGATTGTATATATACATGCTAGCTATTTTCTTTTAAAAAGTACCAGATGGAAAACTAAGAACTATACAAAATCAAAAAATCATTATTATGTATTGCTGAACAGTTCAGGGACTCAGTTACCTGAAGTACAAATTATGTTTCAGTTCTAGCTGGGTCAGAACACTTGTGAAACTGAAACAAAGAAACAAGACCAAATTCACACAACCCAATGCACATTCTGAAAGTGCCATGTAGTGAAATAGTTGTTCAAATCAATTCAACATACACAATAGCGTTAAGTCAAACCATTATATACCACAGCAATTGGAGGCAAATATTTAGAACACACAATCTGCTACAGCAGAACATTGTAGCAGTTTGTGGCATGATTAGTAAATGTTTTAAAACAGAGTACAGTATTATTTATACATTAAGGAATATGTTTGATAACAGTATTTTATGCATGGAGAACAAGTGTAATAGACAATTTCATAGTAGATGCACACTACTGAGGTCCTCTGAGGACTCAGAGGGAATTTGCACAGAGGGTTTAGCCCAGTCTTTCTGAGCACTGACGAATCCTAGTTGCTCCAATTGGTCTTTCAGGCTGATACAGATGATGGCTATTCCTCAGAGCCATGCACATCTCTAAAGCATCTTGGTAAATGTTGCCTCAGCACTGAGGATATGGGCACCAGTAACATACTTTCAAGACTTCTCTTCAAATGCCCCAGTCTCTCTTTCTCACATTTTCAGCTCTGTGTCAAATGTAGGCTCACTTTGCACTTTCTGTAGCCTCTTAAAAGCAGTCCTAACAAATAATATAGATGGTACACTGTATGTTATGCATCTCCTCAGGCCCACTTAGTCTGATTCTCTCTCTTCAGAGAAATAATAAAGAGTTGGGAAGAGCTATGAATGGCTTCACAGAAGTTATTGAGAGTGTCAGCAGCTAATACACATCCTAAGTTTGGCTTTTGTGAAGATAAAGCGGTACCTACACAGCAATTTCTAATGCACTGATTAGTCTGCAGTGTTAGCAACTCTTCTTGCTCTGTTAAAGTAACAGTAGCATTGTATTTTGAAAGTCTAGTGTCTGTGTACAAAAAAGAATCTAACTCAATATCAATATTTACTGACAAAGTTTATTGGATTCAGACTCTCTCAGTTGGGTGGGATATTTCTGAAGAGATCCTTTCTTAACTTTATGTAAATACTGCCTCCTCAGAGAGATGGGAGATAGGTTCTTAAAACCATGAGGGATGATATTACGTTTTTTATTACAACACATCTCCCTGACTCTAGCTGAGAGGAGTGTCTGGAAATTGCATAGCCTCCCCATGGCTTTGGTTGTTTCAGGCAAACTCTGGAGCATATTGTAATCCTTATCTGATGGTCCTTAGGATATCTGAATTCTTTTGTTTGTGAGTAACAGTATTTCATCTCCTCTTTCCTGACAGATATGCATAATATAATGGCGCACTTTTCCTAGAAAAGAGGAACAGAATGACACAAATTAAACAGTAGGTAAGTAATTGCCCACAAGAACCAAGAACGGCTACTTCAGCAAGTGTTTTGCCCTTCATTCTTTTCATAGGAATGCCTTTGCTCTTCTTTGAGGCCATCAGGCTCAGTAGTCTTTTATAAGCTTCAGTTATTCTTGCACAGAAAGGTAAGTTTCTTTTATAACAAATGCCCATCTAAAAGCTCTGATGGTTTGATCAAATGTCCAATAAAACTAATATTTCCATGGACTATTTCATCAGACTTGATAATAACATGTTTAGCTTGAAGGAATAAATGCTAGTAGCAACTCTTTTTTATTAAAAGCCGTATACTTTCTTATATAATAAATAAGAATAAAAATCAACTCTTATTATCAGTGTAGTCCCATGCGTTCACCTCAACTGCCAAACTGCAATCTGTGTTACTAAGGTGGTCATCTTTCCTTTTTCCCCTTTTAACATTAACAGAGTGTTTATTCCTTCACCCTCTTTAAATTCTGCCCAACCACATAGTCCTTCCACTAAAGGAAATTGCAGGCTGTGGGGAAATCTGGGAAAATATCAGTGTTTTAATACTAGCTGTATGTCATCCAAGATCCCACTGGAGATGACATTATTGCTTTTCAATGGCCAGAGCTGGTCACATGGGAGGTGATGTTTTTATTATAATCAGCTGCAGAGAACTGTTGAGGGTGAGCTCATCTGCAGCTGAGTATGTTTGAACTTTTGTACCTTTCAGTACCTTTCTGTAAGCAGTGGAAACTCTCTCCAACTGGGATGTGTTACATTTCCTTTAAAAGTTGAGATCTTAGAAAATGGCAACAGGAAATGAACTTTTCAAAAGAAAAGAAAACTGGACCAGCGAATTATGACGTTGGTCATTGAAGCAATGTAGTCTTATCCGGGTTCAGTAGGAAAGGTTTATTATGGTTTAAATGTCTGGTTTGATTTTAATCTTCCGTTCACAGAATTACTCAAAAGACTTTTTGAAACTATGTTGTATTGTCAAAGCAGATTCCACTTACACTGTGACCTACCATTATGCTGGGAGTGTGCTGGGAGATGCCGAGCACCCTTAACTTCTGTCTGAAGCTGCAAGGATTGGTCTTTAGTCAAAGCCTTGATAAACACATCACGTCTGCTTCCCTGAGATGATTTCCAGATGACATGCATTTCATTGACTTTCTGTGAGGAATAAATGGAAATCTAGTGGCACATCTGGTGCTGCTTTCAAATCAATTTACAGTAGTTAAATAGATTTGAATTGGTACTCACTCACATGAAGAATCCGTCATGCAGCTCTTTGTTCACCCCACTGAGCTGTTAAACAGTTGCATTTACCTTAATGCAGATTTTGTTGGAGGGAAAGAAAAGATGACATTTTGCACATGGCTGAGCTTTAAGGCAGTTAATGAAATTAAAGCAAAGAACTCTCAGCACAGTAGGAAAGCCAGATAACAGGAACAATCATTTAGTCAGCACATTTCTGTTCCCACAGGAGCCAAGGCTAATTATCAGGGCCAGGTTGCATGCAGAGGGGTGAGGAGATGACAGCCCAACAGTATTTCTCTGCACAGCTGCTCTAGTCAAATTTATTTGCACATTCTAAAGAAACAGTGCTATTAAAACAGATTTCTTCCCAGTGCAGGCTGGGAAGTGTAGATAATGGAGCCATGTAGTTGTCCTATCAAGTTTTCACAACAATTTGCGGCGTTTGAAAAGCTGCTTAAGCCATTTATCCAGTACCATCGATACAAGTTGACCCTGAGTAATTTTGGAAAAGACGTATCAAAGAAAAACTTTCCAGAGGGAAAGGAGGAAAACAGATCCAAGTCTGGAAATTGTCTCCACAAAACAGACACTTTCATCGTTTTCTTTTTTTTTTTTTCTTACGTAAAAGCAAAATAACATTCCAGAATCATCAAAGCATGCTCTCTTATCACAGAGTAGATTTTGGGTTAACAGCATGCTTCTTGATCTTTCTCTATTCTCGTTACTAAAACAGATCATACAAGGTGGGAGTGAGCAATTTTGTCTAGAGCACTTTTTATAAGTTAAAAGCACGATTTTGTGCTTAAGGCACTGGGCCAGATCTTGGAACATCTGGTTCGGTTCCTGTGTTTTCCATAAACTTCCTGTGTGACAAAATATATTTGTGCTTCAATTCCCTATTTACTAGGCAGAGATTGTGTTTTATTATTTTACAGCAGTGTTCGGTTCATGGAGTCTACGTGAGTACCTGTGTGAGCCAGTCCAATGAAAACTCCATCCACTAAAGAATCTTTTACATCAAGGTGTCCTTTCACTGTTAGTTTTGCTACTTCTGCTCAGAGAGCTTCTTCCCTATTGTTTCCAATATGAAAAGGTTTGTTCATACTTCACACATTATTGTGTCCCAACTTTCAGATGCACAAATCCAGCTGCAACAGCGTGGAAGATGAGGAATGAGTAAATGACGGTTTCAGTCTGATCTTGGACAGAATGCAGCTAAGATTTTATTTTAACAGTGCCTTTGGTGTCCAGGGAAAGGCATTGACCTTCGGCTGTCTTCCAGTTTATGCCTAATTGGAATGCTGGCCCTCTGCCAACAGCCTGGCAGAAAGTCAAGTTGTGAAACCTGAGAAATATTTGAGTCAACTCCTAAAATAGGTGGAGTGGTCACAGGGAACTAAGTCTTCTTACCATCCACTCTGGGCTACATCTTTCCTTCCAAAGATTTTATCGTTTCTGTGGCTTCCTGATTGTTTTTTGTCAAGATTGCAATCTCAGCCTACAAAGCACCAGGAAGCCTGGTCCTAGCTGAAAATGATCTGATGCGAACTGACAACTTTCTAAGAAGTCTACTTTTCCATCAGGGAGTTTATTGTTTGGAAGAAATGCTTCAGACTTCTCCTTTAGACTGATAATTTCTGTTGTGGGTTAGTTGAAGAAAATGTTTTAAATTGCTACGCAGGACCATTACTGTCCCAAATGTGAATAAGCTAATTATTTGGTCCTGTTCTTATAGTCCCATGAATCTTTCCTTTTTCTCTTTTGCTGCTCAAAATTACAGGCTCAAATGTTTCAACCAGCTGTTTCTAATGCAGAATTTTAAACTTTAAACTTTAAACTTACATGTTAGTCCCGTTACTGGCTCCTTCTAACTGAAGGGACATATCTTTCTGTAATGAAAAACTTTTTTCCCAGTAATGCAGGACTCAGCAATTCTGTGGAGCACTGAGCAAACTGTGTCGATGTCCTCCTTGAGCTGAGAAACAAAAGGAAAGCAAGCAAGCAAGCAGGCTTTTGAGGAAGGATTTCATTCCAGGGTTCTTACTCATAGGAATACACATTCCACAAGTCGGCCTGTTCCTGATAAACACAGAGCACACTGCTTCCTTGGGAACAAACATTTTATGGTAATTTAAAGATGAATATTTGGATTGATGAAATGATAAGCTAGGTGTCCTTAAAGAATGTGTTAGAGACTGGGAACTTGTATGCAGATCTGGTCATACTTTCTCTAGAAGCATATCCCATGCTGTGGGGTTCCTCAGGATCTCACCCATGGCTACCCCAAAGTACTTTCTGAGATAAGAAACTCTGAAGGCTTTTTCAGCATTCCACTTAGCTCTGGGGAAACAACCACTAATATTTCTGCTGTGATGAGTTTTGAGAAGAGGACGATCAGATAATACAACTCAGCACCTGCTACTGGAAAGCAGAATATGAAGTTAATAAAGAAGGAGCATCAGGGACTTGGAATGTTGAACAGTGTGTATTCAGTGGGAGAGAAGAATCACCAGTCTAGAAATGCTTAGTAAACAATTAAGGGAATAGTGTTGTCTGTTTCTAGAGCAAACTTGCTTAGGAGCTACCCTTCAGTACTAGGCACAGCTTTCAAAAAGTCATGCCTGTTGTGAGATTATCCATTATAGAAAATGTTTGTAATATGTAAAAAACTCTGAGCTTTTCTAGTGATATCAACTAGTCTGGAAAGAGATTATCTACTTACTTGCCTCACTCACAGCCTTAGGCTATGGTAGCTACAGCAACACTGCTACATTTTAATGTTGTTAAGGACCCTCTAGACAAAGAGGGTATAAAAGATCAGCTTGTGAAAATCTATGAATCTCCAACTTCAGTAGAGTTTTTCTGATTTATGTGAAGTGACAATCAGGCCTGTGTTATATATCAAGTCCTTGTTTGAGGCCACTGTGAAAGATGTAAAAAAACTAAGAGAGTTTCATGGGTTTGTTTCAGGGCAATGATTCAGATAGCTAAATAGATTTGAACAAGAGTGTTAGGGGTAGTGATGTGAAAATGTGTAAAATGAAGAACTAAAATAGTATCTTAAAAGATGATAAAAAGCAGATCAAATTATAAAGTCAGGTGACAAATATTGTAAATAAGCCGGACTTTTACATCTGAAATTCAGTGCAGAGAAGTTAATTCTCAAATTTAAGTCAAATTTCCAGATGCTTCTTGATAACGTGGGAGGTACGCTGGGCCTGCATGCAATTCCTCACTTAGATAATGCATAGGAAACAAACTGATCTAAACTCCCAAGGCACTTGACCCTGTGTGCAGCTGTCTAGGAACAAAATTATGTACAAAATACGCAGATATTATCAGGTCCTGGTGTATAGTGACCCCATAGCAATGGAATTTGCTGAAGAATTGTAGTCTTGAATCTTGCTTATTACTAGATACCACGAGAAAGAGAATTAAAAGGATTCTTAAATCCTTAGAGAAGTCTCTGTGGTGGGCATAGAATCATAGAATAGTTTAGGCTGGAAAAGACCTTTAAGATCATCATCAAGTCCAACTGTTAACATAACACTGACGCATTTACCACTAAACCATGTCTCTAAGCACCACATCTGCATATCTTTTAAAAATCTCCAGGGATGAGGACGCAATCACTTCCCTGGACAGCCTGTTCCAATGCTTGACAAACATATTTGTGAAGAAATTTTTCCTCATATCCAATCTACTCACTCCCTTTGCAACCTGAGGTCATATCCTTTTGTCCTGTCACTTGTTACTTGCAAGAAGAGACCAACAACCACCTCACTATAACCTCCTTTCAGGCAGTTGTAGAGTGATAATGGCTCCTCTCAGCCTCCTTTTTTCCAGGCTAAACAACCTCTGTTACCTCAGCCACTCCTCATAAGGCTTCTACTCTAGACCTTTCGCCAACTTCATCTCTGGAGATGCACCAGCATCTCAATGTTCCTCTTGTAGTGAGGGGCCCAGAACTGAACACAGTATTTGAAGTGCAGCCTCACCAGTGCTGAGTACAAGGGGAAGCATTTTGCAGACATTTGGTAAATTACGGTCCTGTCCCTAAATGAACATAGATTACAGAATAGGAAGGTGCACCAGAAGGTGTAAATCACAATAGTAGTTAATAATAGCTGTGAATAAAATGAAAAAAAAAAATATAGCAGGAGATGAGAGTATATAAATTATATAGATTTCTAGTCTGTATGAGTGTTAAAATGCCTTTGATAATGCCAGACAAGTATCATCAGCATACTGAACTATGCTTTTAATCTGAGAAGGATGAGCTCCTCATCATCTGGAAGAGATGGAATGTGAATTTGGAATGGAAAAATTCCTTTTTAAAAATGGCACAATTAACCATATCACTACAAAGTAATTCTCTCTTTTCCAACCATATTCATCCCACAAGACCAGGATGTCTTCCTTATTACAGGTGTGAAAAGTCCCTTCTGCTCTTTGTCTGGTTGCCAGAATTTCCAGCTTTAGCCATGCAAATATTGTAACTGCTAACAGTTGAATATGGAAAAAGAGAAGGCATAGAATTAATTTATTAATAGTGTGAAGCTGAGGAGCTTCTTGAGTTAATGCTCAAATACTTTGTTAGAAACTCCTACTTTATTTTTAATCTTAAAAATAAAATGAAACACCTGTGAGATGTCTTATATGCTGTTTCAAAATGTTTAATGCCCAGGTTATTAGGTACACATCAAAAGTGAACATGACAATTTTTAACTAATGATGGATACCAATATTATTAACATCAATGTCCAGTGCAGGACAGTCATGACAAACAGAGGAGAAGTAAACCATGTTAATGGAGCAGTGTGCATGTGCCTGCACTGGCACTACAGTTTGGCACTGTGATTTACATGGGCATATCTTAGTGTTACTTTCCCAATCTCTGCTGAAGGTTTTCTAAGAGCTGGTCTGTGATGTATGGAAAGTGAACCTGTGGATATATCTCTGCCTTATGCATCTACTTCTAAATGTGATTTTATGAATCCCAAATTTGACTGGTAAGGTTCCACACTAGTGTGACTCCACTACATGAACAATTGTCTGTCTTGTTATGACTAGGCAGGACAGACTGTTTGGAGGCTACCTAACAGTTACCAAAAGTGAATAGTCAAGAAAGCCAAGATAGAGAGTACATTATCTTGGGAAGGCAAAAGCCAAGGGTGCATCTAATTTCATAGGCAGACTGAGGTATCTTGTTACAGACTTTCCAAACAAGATTGTGCCTAAATACAGCCTAGTCCAACAACAATTTGAGACTCATGATGAAAAGCTGAGCTCTTTCTAGACAAGAGTGCTTTCTAGAAGCAACGAGTAAGAATCCTACAGAACAAAACAGAGAGATAGTCAAGAGTCAAAGAACAAACATTAAATCCACTAGAGCTCAAGGAGAATCTAACTTCCTCAGTACCAAATAGCAGTGGCAACCTTGTCTTTTTTTTCTTTTTGGCATTCTTTCTTTCCTGTGGGAAAAAGTGGGGGGGAAAGGACTTCAATATTTGTATAAAAGCCTCCAAGTTCACAAAGTGCAATCTCTTCTTACAGCAAATGGCCATTTAATAAAAGTTCACTCACAAACTGTTGGCAATCCTTTTAAATATAATTGATCTTCTTGCATCTATTGTGTCAGAAGGCTGGTTTAGTAGCTCGCTGCTTTGTTCTTTGGGAACTTTCTTTCAGCTGTCATTTTACCAGTGTCATCTTTTGCAACCAAGATCAAGTTCTTCTTATCTATGATCTTATCTAATTGCTCATTTGAACAATATCCTTCTTTCAGGTACCTTAGCAAGATAAGCTCTTCATGAATGTAGTATCCAACTTCCTGACCAGCATCCAGTCTCTGAATGTTGTGTGTACCTAACCCAGATCAAAGGACTTTTAAAAATAATGGTGACTAAAACATGGCATTCCAGGGAAGGTTTAATTATTTTATATAAAATAAACTTCATACTTCCATATGTCTGTTAAAATATCTCACCTCTCACATGAGGATCACATTTCTCTTTTTCATGTCTTCATATTAGTCACATCTTGTAGTTGGCCCACCAACCTAACACAAGGGTCATTGTCCCTGGACACTTCCAGCTGATAAACTGCAAATTTAAATGAGAAATTGTTACTAGTCTTCACATTTGAGTGCAGATTCATCACTCCTGGCTTAAAAATGGATCTTTCTTGTATGATAATCAGTTCCTTCTCCTTATACAATATTTTGTGCTATACTGAAAATGTCTCCAAATCTGTCATCAACAGATTTCATTAATATGTTTCTAGTCTTTGTGCCAAGGCCATTCATAAGATCATTTTATAATACTGAGTTCCATAAACAGCCTTAGAAGATGTCTCTCTGTAATCTTCCTTCAATCCACAGTAATAAACTCTTGTTCTCTCTCTCCTCCTTACTCTCCTTGCCAAAACCTCTTGTTATCACACTCATTTGTGTTCATATATTCAGATGATTCCTATATTACTTTGTATATTCTCCACTTTATTTGATGAACTGTATGAGAATGCTTTACAGAAGTCATGATAGACTTACTGCATTTTCTTTGCCTAAACAAAGTTGATTGATCTCACAAACAATGCCTGATGAAGCTGTTATCTCTTGTAAACCCAGAGTGCATTTTGCCCTGTTTTTCATTACCTTTATACCTTGTACAAGATCTTCTTTTGCAATATATTCTAAAGCCTTATATACTATTGAAATTTTCAAGTGCGTCACCATGTTCTTTCTGTACTGTGAAACACAGAACACATGTTTGCTTTACAAGATAGAAAAAGTAGCTTTTGTGTCTTTTTCAGATAATCATTAATTTCTGATTTTTTAGGATTGCACAGTGATCCATTTTTTTAACTATTAAAGATACATACTCTTATTTTTTGTCTTTTTGCCAATTCGTACTTTATCACTATTTTTTCTGACCTCCAAGGTAAAGAAATTTTAGTTGATTAATTTCTATTTTTTTCTAAGTTTTTTATTACTTCTAATACTTCTAATTTTTTTCAGGTAGCTGCTCGTCCACTTACAGTCAACTACCTCCTCTAGAAGTGTTTTTCTTTATGGTGCTGAAATCCAAGAAACTCAGATCATGAGGAGTTTGGAATAAGTATAGTAATTGGGAGAGTAATTGGGCAAAACATGGACTGAATAATTTTAGAAAACAGAATTACTGTGGAAAATGTTGGTTGTTTTAATTGTGATGAAGGGATGAAGGGTGGATTGTGTATAAATTGTCCACTTTAATTTGATGTTGTGATGATGTTATTTTCACAGGGCACTGGAACAGGCTGCCCAGATGGGTTGTTGAGTCTCCTTCTCTGGGGACATTCAAAATCCACCTGGATGAGTTCCTGTGTGACCTACTCTAGGTGGCCTGCTCTGGCAGAGAGGGCGGACTAGATGACCTCTCAAGGTCCCTTTCAACCCTTAAGGCTCTGTGATTCTGTGAATTCTTTTTTTGTTGGTGTGAGTGAAGACTGTGAAGATTGTGTGATAAATGTGGATTTTTATGATAATTCCTAAATATGGGAATCACAGAGGTGATGGGTGGAATGTAGTGGGTTTGTGTGGCCAGGTTTTGGTAGCAGGGAGGCTACAAGAGTGGCTTCTGTGAAAAGCTGTTAGAAGTTTCACCTTTATCTGATAGGGCCAGTGCCAGCTGGCTCTAAGATGACCTGCAGCTGGCCAAGGCTGAGACAATTAGTGATGGAGGTAACACCTCTGTGATTAACATATTGGAAGAGAAGTTACAGTGCAGCTGTTAAACTGCAGGAGAAGAAGGGAGTAAGAATGTGAGAACAACATTTCCATAGATACCAGGGTCAGTGAAGAAGGAGGGAGAGGAAGTTCTCAGGCACTGGAGCACAGATTTCCTTGCCACCTTACAACCCATGGAGGGCCACAGTGGAGCTGAGGTCCATATTGAAGCAGAGATCTATCTGCAAACCTGGAAAGACCCCTCATTGGAGTGTGGGAACGCCCAAGGGAGACTGTGCCCCCATGGGAAGCCTGTGCTAAAGTGAGTTCCTGGCAAGACCTGTGAACCTGTGGAGAGAAGAACCCATGCCAGAGTAGGTTTACTGTTGGGATTTGTGACCTCATGGGAGGCCTATCCTGGAACAGTTTGCTTTTGAAGGACTATTTGCCCCTGTGGACGAGATCTACATTGGAGCAATTAATGAATAACTGTAGTCCATGGGAAGGACCCACATTGGAGAAGTTCATGGAGGACTATCTCCCATTGGAGGGGCTCCACACTGCAGTAGCAGGAAGCATGAGGAGTCCTCCTGCTGAGGAAGCAGCAGTGAAGACCATCTGTGATGAACTGACCACAAGCCCCATTCCTTGCCTCCCTGCTTTGCTGGGGAGGAGGAGGTAAAAACTTGGGAAGATGGGAGGTCTGGGGAGAGATGTTTAAGATTCAGGTTTTATTTCTCATTTCTGTACTCCATTTTTATTTTTTGTTAGCAAATCAAACCTATTCTTACCAAATTGAGCCTGTTTTGCCCATGGTGGTAATTGCTGAGTGATCTGCCTGTCCTCATCTCAACTTGTGAGCCCTTCATTTTATTCCTCTCTTCCCTGTCCAGTCTGAGAGGAAGAGTGATAGAAAAGGTGGTGGACATCTGGCACATAGCTAGGGTTAAAACACCACATGAAATTATAGAGGTCTTTTGCATCTCCCAGTTACAAATTCTCCTAAATTTTCTCAACATTCAGGGCTTTGAACAATTCAATCTAGCTTACTTCACCAAATGGTCCCCTTTGTTTTATAAAATGTATTCTGTTTTCCAACACTGCTTTTTGTTTATTTAAAATAATTTCATTTATATTGATCTGATCTAATAATGATCAAACCCAAAATTATTTTAAGCTACTGTTGTTCTTTAGCCAGTTAGAGCAAAGACTGCAGTCCTTACTCAATAGCACTTTACAGTAAATTCTCCAGCTTTTTTTTATTTCCCAAGGGAAATGAAAAACATTACATCAGAAAAATAATGTATTTCTTCTATTATAACAGCACATCTTCGAGTTCACATGATGACAACTCTCTTTACAAAGTTTCTGATTTATAGTGATGAAGGCAGTGATTCATTCAATACATAGTCTTTTCTTCCTAATGAAAAAACATTAGTCTCATTTTTTTTCCAAGTCATGTTGTACCTATTCCAGCAACGCCCACTTTATTCTTTAAGGATAGAGACCTACCTCTTGGAAAAATCTTGATAATTTCCAGTGGGGCAATTTCAGTGCATGATAATTATGAGAAGACATAAGAGAAGATTATAGACTCATAGAATGGTAGGGTTGGAAGGGACCTTTAGAGATCATTCAGTCCAACCCCCTTACAGAAGCACGTTCACCTAGACCAGGTCACATGGGAACACGTCCAGGCGGGTCTTGAAGATCTCCAAGGAAGGAGACTCCACAACCGCTCTGGGCAGCCTGTGCCAGGGCTCCCTCACCTGAACAGGGAAATAGCTTTTCCTTATATTTAAATGGAACTTTTTGTGTTGCAGCTTCATCCCATTACCCCTTGTGCTGTTGCTAGCTACCATAGAAAAAAGGATGCCCCAACCTCCTGACACCCATCATTTTAGATGTTTGTAAATATTAATAAGACCCCCCTTCAGTCTCCTCTTTTCTAGACTAAACAGCCCCAGTTCCCGATTGGCAGTGAGGGAGGGGATTTTTTATTTTGTTGTGTAGGGGTGTGGTAGTAATTGTGGGAAGAAATGCAGGTTAAACAAAAATAATCAGGAAAAAAAAATACCAAGACCAAAATGCACTACAGCCCAGAGGCATCTTCCAAAGGGAATCCTGGAAGCAGAAAAGCGTTGTGCTTTTAAAAGCTGATTTGACAAAGCAATAGAATAGAACCTGCATTTTTAAGCTGGCTAGGAGATTTTTTTGGTTTTCCGTTTCCAGCTTCCATGTGTCTGTGCTCCCTACCTCCTCTTTTCCCAACAGATGTTCTATTCCTCATTAAATAAGGAAGTAACAGCACCCGTTACTGACTGTTCATCGGTTTCACCCATAATTTAACCCCAGATTTTAAGTGCTGCTTCACTGCTTTCCACTGAAATTAATTCCAGCTACTTTCTGTCTTTTAGGTATCGTTCCTGCCTGTTGCTCGGCAAGGTAGGGGAAGGAGGAATAAATGTTACCTACTGTTTAGCAGTTCTGTAAATGAAAAAAACATATTTTAAGGCACAGCTTTCAACCTATGGGTAGAACTCAAAATGGTTTTATTCATTCTGTTTAATATCACATACTGAAGTTTGAGGTAAGTGATTGGTTTTTGTACAACAAATTCCCATTATCTCTAATTGCTTTACAGTCTTTCTGGGTACTTTGTTAGATTTACATGCATTTCCCCCTCAAACATCAGACTCAAGTCATTGTTCATCTTCTAGGGTTAATTAATCCATCATTAGATGGACCTATGCAGATCCATCTGAATTGTTTGTTTTTAAATCCAAGCTTTCTTACATCAGCTTTTGACATTTTATTCACTTGGACAAACTGATTAATGGTGTCAGCATTGCACATTTGCTTTGCAATGAATACTAAGCAGATGTTATACTGGCTTGTTGCCCCACACTGAGCATAAAGAGGTAAATCCCACGGGACCTTGGATTTCTTAGTAGGTCAGTAATCAAAAGGTCAAATAGTGTCCCTTATTCTGTTTTACATATAAATATGATATTGATTAATCTTAGATATGTTGTTTCAAGTCTTCTAGGAGGGGCTTTATATTAGAAGTACAGGGCCAAAACCTGATGTGTCAGACTAGGCAAAATGCCTGCTGACTGTAAGCGTGATATTTTTCTGTGAGAGTTTCCAGGTTGAACCAGTTGTGAGTTGCTCTCATTTATACCTTGCATTTTCTCTCTCAGCAGGCATGAGAGAGTCTGTAGGGAGAGGTAACATCTTTTCATCAAGCCAATGGGATGTAATGAAAGAATGTTTCAGGCAGGCAAGTCCCTCTTTAGGTCTCAAATGGAAACCCAATACAGACTGAGAAGGAAATGGTTCTTCCAAAAAACCTGAGTAAGCACCGCTAGGATAAAAGGAAATGTTAGCAAGTGAAGAAATTGTAAACCATACATAAACATTTTCCTTCAACATGGGCTAAACTTCAGAAATTAACCCACTGAAGTAGAAATACATCTGTTTGACACTGGCAGCAAAGAATCAAGTGCATTGATACCAAATTCAGTAATGAGCCTGTGTCGCAAAGTTTGAGTCAGATCCGAAGTTTCCCAAAGTACAGGCAATTTTCAGAACCAGGGCTCTTGAGCCCTTCTCATGTAATTTATAAAACGGAAGCTGTAAGCCTACGTTATCTGTTGTTTTGGAAAAGATTTTGAATGTACTACTCTCCCATATAGAAACAGAGTTCATATAATAGAATCATAAAATGGTAGGGGTTGGAAGGGACCTTTAGAGATCAGCTAGTCCAATCCCCCTGCAGAAACAGGTTCATCTAGATCAGGTGGCATAGGATCGTGTCCAGGCAGGTCTTAAAGACCTCCAAGGAAGGAGTCTCCACAACCCCTTTGGGCAGCCTGTTCCTACTTTATGAAAATTGAATGGAACTATTAATTTTCTTTAATTTCCTAATGTATTTTTAATATATAAATGCATGCAATTATTCATATACTTTTTAAAAAAATTATTCTAGCCAAAAAGAAGAAAGATAATATAAACCCTACACATTAATTCTATATGGGTAAAACTCTATTTCAGGGGATGGAAAATATGAATATTCAAAATGCTTTCAGGTCTCACAGTCATCCCTCAGGCTCAGGGTCTAGCTCCCAAATGAATCTCTGTTAATTCCCAGTTCTCAGTCTTCAAATTAGATTTTTATAAAATATTTTTTAGTAATTATGATATTTAAATACCAGAAGTAGGAAATAATTTTTATGGCATAAAATGTTTGAGTGTATTTCGGCTAGAATGGCATAATTATATTGACATAATTCTCCTGTCAGAAAAAGATCTTCCTTTATAACTGTTCTTGTCCCACATATTCCTGGGAGCTTGATTACTTATCTTAAGATTAAGAGAATGGACTCAACTCTGGAAGTCCGTGGTTCACTCTCTGCTCTTGAAGGATATGACTAATATTTAATTCAGTATTTCATTCACCTCTCTAAAAAGACAACCACAAATTTACAAAGACATAAATATAACTAGACCTTCTTCTGTGCTAAGCATATTTTCCTGGTAACTACATGTAGGTTGTTTATATTTCTTTCCCTAAGCATATATATCAAAGCTACTTGCATTTCATTAAAGTAAGTTCTTCTCTATCTTAACAAGCAATGCATTTTAAACTGTTTGTTTAAAGTATTGAGAGTTTACATACACTAGAAGCCTAAAGGCAGTGAGGCTTTTACTTATTAAGCATCTTTTATATTCCCAGTTAATCTTTCCCAGTGCACGCTGAATCTCAGCTGCAACAATTTTAAGAGCAGGCAAAATATAAACTCTTGAAAAAAATTGATTTAACTTGCTGCAGAGATTACTAATCTCATCTGCAAAACTAGAAGAATACCTCTGTTTCTGAAGGAGAAAATTTTGTTTGAAGTTTGTCCTTTTGGTTCTTAGCTTCCAGACATTGTCTTCACAGGTCCTAGAATGTGGCATTATAGTCTTACCTCAAGTTTCTATTTACGTCTGAGGCTACTCTGTAGACAACATTATATTAAAAATGTAATATGTTACAACAAATACATTACAACTAAACATGATGTTATTCTCTGACATTGATGTATGGACATAGTATTTTCTTTAGGTTAGATACAAAAGCCTGAAAAGTGGCACTTAACTCCTCTCTTCCGCCATCATAAGGGTGAAAGAAAGAGTGCTCTTAATTATTTTCCTAATTTCATAAACATCACCTGTTCTTCTTAAGCATGTAAACGTGTCAGTAAAGAGGTCCATCTTTTGAGGAACCTGACATCTAGAATTTTGCTAGTTATCAGTGGTCAATGAGATTGGAAGAAGGAATCAATGTCAAATTATGATTCAACCCAGTACAGAGACTAAAGTAATTCAGAAGCAAGTATGAGTGAGTATGTAGGCAGAGAAGAGGACTAGAACAATACAGGCAAGATATAGAGTTTGGAGGAGATGCATAAGTCATGAAAAAATTGTTTCAACCTGGGGTTTGCATAAAAGAAGCAAAGCTAAAGAAGGAAACTAAAGACCTGACAAAAAATGTAAAATGCTGAAAAGTCTGTGGAGAACAATCCACCGAGTATAAACCAGAGATTAAATGTACGGAAATAACAACTGCAGACTCACGGTTCCTGATTCAGCAAAATAGTTACATTCTTAAGTTTAAGTGTGCTCTTAATTCCCACTAAAGCTAAATCCACAATGAAAATTCTGCCTGTGTTTATATGCTAAATTAATTCTATAGTAACAACAGTCTTCTTCAGCTTTCACTGAGCTATTGGATTCACTGCAGCCAGGGAATTTAGACTGCTTGGTACTTCAAAATATTACTTCTATTTATGAATACCAAACCCACTATAAGACACAATTAGTTTTTAATGGCTTTCTAACTGTTTTTACTTGAAAGATCTTAGTAGTACTGGGCATTGATTCAATAAACATGAACTCATTCAAGGGTAGAAGACAGTATGACATCTTCTCTAATGTTTTCCTTCTCTATGTTAGTGCGTTTAAATAAGTGAAAAATAGCTCATTTTTCCCCCGGCATCCTTGAGCTGTTTCACATATACAGTGCAGTAAAAATGTAAAAGAAAATTATTCTTGAAATTTATGCTAGCATTTTCCCCGTGATAATTTTAGGCACAGTAAAACTAACAGATGTTTCTTACCAAAATAACCCAGAACTAAATGTTAAGTGTTTATTCTCTTTTAAAAACACAAACTAATCAGTAACCAAATAACCCCAGAGAGTCAAATAAATGTGCTTTATGTACAATTATGAGACTCATCTGAAGTGAATTAAAAATTAATCTTAGGTAAATATATCATGGTGGTTTTGTAAATGTGTTTCTGAGGATGAGATTAATTACATCCATTGATGTGAATAATGTACAATCAATACCCATTTTCCTTTCAACTGGGATGAAATAAAATCCATTCTGCAATTGAGACTTTGTTGTTATTCTTAAAAAAGTCAGTATAATAGGCAATTTAAACAGGAACAAAGAAAAAAAAAATGAAAACAAAGAGAGGAGCAGAAGGATTTTTACTGAAAGCTGTAACTTCTAGTAAAAACTAGAAGCCCCAAATGAGATGAAAATGAGTAGCCAAGAGTAACAAAAGCTAGATTCTAAAGCCTAGGTCCTTCAGTCATTTAGTACCACACTTCAGCTAATGAAACAAAGCATCCTGCAGGATTCTGGGAAAGTTTGCAAGATTGGGCACCAACTACTCAGCTAGGCCCTAGGTTAGATTTGAAATATGTAAACTCCTGAAGCTCCAGAGAGCCTTCCATTCTGTAGAACACATGATAGCTTGAGTTACAGCTTTGATGGACTTTCTTTAGATATTTCATTTAAAATACTATGGACCCATTTATTAAAATGGATTTTCCAAAAAGCAAAATTAGGCAAAGGAGAACAGTAACTTCTACAATAACAGTTCCTGGTTTAATTCAAATACTTTAGCAATTTAAAATAATGAGAAAAGGGTAGGGTTGTAGCCCTTTTATTCTGAAGCCCCATTTCAATGAATAATCCCTTTATATACTATGAAGCCTGCACAGCTTTAGAGATGGCATGGTTTTTTTTTCCATGCTGTATGTAAAACCCACCTTCTGAGCTGGGACCAGGTGTTCACAGGCAGGATGCTGGATCTACTCACTCTGGCAAAAGGGCTACTTATCCAACAAACACAGAAATTAAAGATTTCTTTTAACATTAAATCATCTTAGAATGGCACCAGGACATCCCTATATTGGTAAAGAAGTTTGCATTTACACTGTATCTGATGGATAGTTCACTGTGTCCAGGAGTGTTTAACACAGCTTCACAAAAATACTAGGCAAAACTAACATAGAGTAGAAGATTTTGTTCAGATGCCTTGCCCTAGAGTGGACTTTACTGTTGTTAAACTCTTTTAAATGCTAGAAAACATTTTGTCTAAAGAAAATTCTGCAACTTAGTTTACTTCTGAGTATTACATGCTTAAAATTATTTGCATACCTAGATATGATGCCTCAGCAGCTTGGCAGATCCAACCTATACACTGGACTTTTTAGAAAGCACTTCTACCAAGTTAAGTTCAATAGAAATAGTCTAAATTTATCAGCCAAATTTGGCTATACTAACACTGTATCTGTAATCTGATCAATTTAAGAATATGCTTATTAAGCAGCTGGCATAATTCTTTTGGTTGGAATTCCACCATAAGAGGTGGAATTTATTTTCTGCAACAAAAAGAGGTAAAGTGATCTAATAATTCAGTGAATAGCAGAGAGAAATTGTGAACCTGAGTACAGATCTGGATTTGCTCACATGTGACTACCTGGGAACGGTGCTAGTAATAACTTTAAGATCTCTGCTGAAAACAATATGGCCCTTAGATGCATGTAACAGTACTTGCATTAGCTGAATGAGTGGGCCTTTGTATTTACTGTCACAGAAAATATCTGGTGCATATGTGACATTTAAAGATTGAAGGGATATGAAGACTGAGGTGCGAGCAAAGATCTAATGTGTTAAGATCATGAAGGAGGTCAGTAATCTGTCTGTGTTAAATACAGTATTCCTTTTCTTCAAGTTCAGAATAATCAGTCACTCCAGAATAAATTCTTATTTTCAGTTGGAGAGCACAGATAAGTAACCACAGAAACTGGAAAATTGAAACTCTCTTTTGCTCATTTAGAACATCCCCTGGTCATTTCAGGACTCTCCTCCAGAGTGTGTTACTTGGTCCCTTACAATCATATGATCATAGTTCAGGATGGGAAGGACCTTCGTGTGTTTTCTGAACTAGATAATTAATTCTCTGCTCAAAACAGGTCTAACAGATAAGGTTCATCAGGGCCATATCCAGGAGTATTCTGAAATCTCCAAAGTGGAGATCCTGCATCTTCTCCAAGCAGTCTCTTCCATTATTTGACTACTGTCATGGTATTTTTTTCCTCTTTTATCTGGAATATGGAATTTACAATATCGCAGCTTGTATCTGTTGCCTCTTGTTCCATCACCATGCCTCTCAGAAGAGACTAGTTTTATCTTCTAATCTTATTGTACAGTCAGGTAGGCATCAACAGGGTCTCCCTTTTCTTCTCTGAGTTGAAAATGTCCAGCCTTTTCATGTGCATCATGTTGTCCAGTACCTGGCCATTTTGGAGGCCTTCTGATTGACTGTCTCCTGTACTTCATGATCATTCCTGTACGGGAGGCAGTCCAAAACTAGACATGATACTCAGATGTGACAGATCACTTCCCTGGTCTGTAAATACAGCTCAAGATGCTGTTGGCCTTCTTTGCTGAGAGAACGCACTCCTGACTTATATTCAGATTGTTACCTGGGATGCCCAAGTCCTTTGCCACAGATCTGCTTCCCAACAGTCACCAGCCTGTACTGTTGCATGGAGCTATACCCTCCAAGATGCAAGACCCTGTAATGGCTCTTTTTGGACTCCAGCAAGTTTGCAACAGCCCGTTTCTCCATACTGTGGAGCTCCATCCAAATAGCAGCAATAAAAGAACGTAAAAGCTATAGAGCCACAATGGGAGGGAAGCCCTGTGCATCAGAAACCTCTCAGGGGAAATGCAAGAACCAGATGGAGATGATAATTTAATTTAGCTCTAGAAGTTACTTGCAGTGGGAAGGAAACATTACAGGAATGCTTAGTTAGCTAATCATTCTTCTATCAGCAATAAGATGTTGATGTTCTATCTTGCCAATTTGAAAAAAAATACTTGTGTTGATTTCTTAAGGTGTGCTGCAACCTGCTTTATGATATTGGTATTGTATGATATTGCATTTGTACTGGCTTCCCACAAAATTTTAATTCTGTATCTCTTTTGTTTTGATGACAGAGACAGTTCTAAATTACAAACTAAAATGCTGTCTTTATTATACAGTTTTGTTTCTCCCAGAAGAGATGCCTGGGGATTCTCACAGACTGAAACCTGCAGTATTCTGCAGCTGGTCTATTTAAATTCATTTTATGCTCAAATATTCTTAGAAGATGGAAAATTCTGAAATCCAGGGAGACCATCTGAATTTATCTAGTTTTGCAGAATTTTTTGTTGCATAAACAATGTGTATTAAGAAAAGCCATCCAAACAGTTGCATTCCTAATGGAATCATATTCCTAATTCTTTGTACATTCCAGAAATCTGTAAGGCTTTTAGGGTGTATAACATTTCATAGTTTGTCACCGTTTCCATCAGGATGGTGTTCCTCTTGCAAAATACATAACCTAGGGCTCCTCATAAACAATTTGTGGTCATGGAATGTGACTTTGAGACAAACTTCCAAGATAGATCAAGCAAATTCAGCCTCTGGCTGCTTTGAGGAATTCTGCGAGTTTTCACAACCATTTTAGAAATCAGCCCTCTCACAGATGCCAATAGCCTTTTCACATGAACAAATAAAAACCTTCAGGACAATCAAATCAAGCTAACAAAACACCCCACATACAGCCTTCACAACAGAAAATAACACAAGAGGAAACCTCGATCAGGTCCACCACAGATTGTTATTGATTTATGTGTAAGATGTTCAGATGCTGCTGTTAATGCACGGCTCTACTAAACCACAAATTATTCAAGGGGTGATTTTTCTAGTACACAACAAATACCACTAATGATCAGTGATCTTAGGAATGTGCTCTCTGTAGTACAGAAAGGATGTTATTGTAGTGATATAATTGCTTCACGTGACCTGTGGCGTGAACTTCTGTGTCTGGTAAATGGAAGACAAAGGGACGCATATAAATTACTCTCAATTCACCTTCCATTACGTGTTGCAGGATGTCATGTTGACTATTACATCTTACAGATTGACTTAAAACAGTCTCATCTGAGATATCTTTCCATTGACTTTGCTTTCAATTGGGATCTCTTTGTGTGTTTCTAAAAAGGTTTCAAAAGTGGAAAAATAGGAAATGTACCAAAATTACCATGTTTAACATTCTCTGAATATATGAGAAGCCACCTCCTGGCAGCTGTGGCATAAGTCTCGGCCAAACAAGTGAAAAACATGCATAAAAATTTTGCTCTATTTAGCCTGAGCAACCAAATCTGTTCAAGATTTTTCCATGATTTGGCACAAGTGGTATGGTTGGGTATGCTCAAGGAAGGAAAGCTAATGTTCTGCCATGTTTATTTGTAAAAAGAGAAAAAAATAAAAAGAAGGAAAAAAGAGAGAAGATCTTAATAAGGCCTGAGCAGAGGCTTGGACATTGTTCAGTTTTCAGTGTCTTAACAAGGAACAGTAATGTTAAAACAATTAGTAAACCTAAATAGTTCTTCAAGCAACTCTTGTGGATTGGCTGAGTCCTGAGATGCTTTTCCTGCTGTGGAATGATGTGGCGATACTGTTTCCTTTAGTGGAGTGAGCACTAGATGCCACTGGCCAGGAAAGCAGCATCTGCTTCACAGGTCTGTTTGGGAGAGAAAGTGGAGAACCACCATTTCTTCCTTCAGACACTTTTTACCGTGGAACTGCTGGAACTGGACACCACCAGAACATGGGGTTGACTTGCAACAGTCCTTCCACAGCAGAAAGGATGAACCATGAGGTCTGTACTGGCTGAGAGGCTAAACTTTGGAAGATGTGGAGTCCCAAGGTCCTCTGCTTTGTGATGAACTCGGTGGAAGGCTGATGAGGTTTCAATTCTGATGCTGAAAGAATAATACAATGATGTCTGTGTAAGTGCTGCTCCCACCCCTACTCTCTTCCCTCTGACTTTTGCTGGGAGGTAGCAGGGCTAGGACCGTGACTGGGGAAGCAAGGACACAGTTTCATCAGCATCTGAAAATCCCATTCCTTTCATTTAACGCCGAAAAACATGTATCAAGGCGCTCCCTTCTATGACGATGACAGTACTACAAAGATGCTTCTTTGATCGGTGCTTAGGGTGCTTCCCCTCACCCGAAATAAGCTCTCTTGACAACACAGATGAACTAATTTGAAACAACAACTAAGTTAAGTCTCTGCAAATGTGCTACTTTGTGTAAGACTTGAAAAGTTACTTTCTTTTTCTGTTCCCCAGGGGTGAATTGTAGCGTCCTACAGCAGAGCCTCTCCGGTTACACACTGTAAACGTTGTAGACAATCCCTTCCTTTCCAGGGCTGATTTCGCATTCGCCTGTGGAGATGTATGGTACCAGTTTACCTTCTTATCCTAACAACAGCGATACTCGTGTTTCCAGGCAATTTAATTTTGCCGCTCTTAATCTCTACTTTGGGGGGGGGGAGGGGGGGAGGAAATAACGATCAATCCGGTGAAATATTGTTATCCAACTCGTAAAGGGTGACGGAGGTGCAACGAAGAGCAAACGTAGCGGTTGCCTCCGGCGGCACTCGGCTCCGTGGCCGATACCCTCGAGCTGGCCGCCGAGGAGGCGCCGCCCGCCTTCCCTTCCCTCCCCGCGCACCCCCGCAGCGCCCAGGGCGCGGTTCGGCCGGAGAGGGGGGCGCCACCGCCGCCGCCGGGCGGAGTCTGACGGGGTTCGCCCGCGCAGAGCCGCCGGGACCCCGCGGCGCCTCGCACCGCCCCTCGGCGGCGGAGCGGGCGGGGGGAG